>JAKUCM010000507.1:0-17357 GCA_023374145.1 Lepidium sativum
CAAGTGTATCTCGAGTGTTATGCTTCTGATCTAATATGCTTCCTCACGCTCCAAATATTGCTCCTAGGCTGCTTGTTTCATCCCAATGTCTTCACGAAGTCCAAAATCCTCCAAATAATGCTCTCAAAGTACCTAGAATCACCTCCAATGCAATATGTATGTGATGCAAATGCACAATGTTCAAATGAACCTAAAAATATTGTAAATGATGCAAACACTATGTATATGTATGCTAAATGTACTAAATAATGCTCCTAAATACACTAAAATGCGGACATATCAGAGTTTAAATTTTAATTTTATATTGGGTTAAGTAATTTTTTTATTGGGTTAAAGTTAAATTAGATTGGGTGTCAACCAAAATTTATATATATATATATATATATATATGTATATATATATATATTGAAATCTATGGGTGTCACATGACACCCCTGCCTTCCTAATACCTCCGCCCCGGGGCATACATGATGTTATCAGCCAATAGAAGCCTATAACTATTGTATTCGTACACGTATCAAATATGGTATACATACGACACAAAAAAAAGATTCAAATGATGAATGTGCTCAAAACATTAATACACGGTTGAACAAGAGCTCAAGAAGAAGAAAGAAGAAACATAAGATCTTTTATTTTCAAAGTATGACTAAACGTAAAAACAATCGTGATCATGAACGTTTACAGAATCTTGTTGAGACTTATTGAAAAAGTCAATACAATCAGAGATAGCTTCATTGTAGTGAGAATGTGAGGAGTAGTAAGAACTACTGCAGGATATTTTCGGCGTCTCAAGCCTCTCACAGCCATTGCCGGAGTCTCCAGTTTTGTGACGGCGCATAGTCGTGGAGGAAGATGGAGAGGTGAAAATGATCTTGGTGAGAATCTTACGGAATTTGGTGAATAGCTTCATGGATGAAGAGAATCCTATGAAAGTCTTGTTATTCTGATTATGATGATGATGATATGGTTCATTTATATGAATAGTGAATGAGTGTGGAGCTCTCTCAAATGGCTTTTCCATAGTTTGGTGTATATTATAAAGTTTCTTATAGCCTGTCTTGCTTGTGTTTTATGCTTGATTGTCTATAGACTTATTTATACACACACTGTAATTGGAGGCTGTTGGAAGCTTTTAGTAATCCATATTTTTCTTTTTTAATTCTATTTTTTTCGAAAGGCTTATAAAATTCTAAACTATGAATCTGTGATTATAGAAAATGAGTTGAGATATTAAGTGTATAATGTTACATGTGAACAAATCATTTGTACGGGCTTCCTTTGTCTTCGGCAAAGTGAACTACTTTGTATATTAAAATTTAATATAGATATTAGATGTATGTATCAATCAGCTAACATTTTCAGGAGGCAATTAATAATTTTATAAGAGACCAACATGAATATTCATAAATTTGCCATTATACAATTTTTCACATATATTAAAAAAAGAGTTAAATATTTTATTATGCCATTGATCGACTATTAAAATTTCAAATCATTTAATATTTTATTTATTTAATTAGAGGCAAATAAAGTCATTTTATATTAAAAATGCATTGGGAAATGAAAATGACAATTAAAATTTAAATTACAATGACAAATAATATGAAACGGAGAAAATATATAGTATAACTGTTTGGTACCAAATGTTGTTCATAACATAGTTTTCTCTCAAGTCTCTAGTCCAAAGAAACATCAGTGATTCAGTTCAATTAGCTAAACTCTCTTGGTTTTGTTATATGTCGGCAACTATATTAAATTATGTTTACAATATTAATTATACCACATTATTGTAAAGATTCAATAGTTATCACATGACATAGAGTTGAAACTAATATCGAGAGACTGAGCTTTCGTTGACAATGACAAAACATGAAGCCGAGAATTGATGAATGGTTAATCATAAGTTGATTGTTTATGTAATGAAGGCATAACTAAAAGCTGATGTACTTGTAAATGAATAATCATGGTTCTAAGGATAACTTGTGGTCCTGCATATGCATCACCTATATTATCCATTTGGCATAATTTGACGTTTTTAATTACTCACAAAAAATTCAGGACCATTTTCGTATTAACTTCGAAAATAAATATGAAAATGGAGTAATGATTATTGCCTAGAGAGAACAAAACATGTTTGATTTTTAAATTTGTGTATGTTTTACCAAAGGAGTGCAGAGGCTTTTGGTGAACAATGATTAAAGGATGAGGGGTTCTAATTAAACCTTATATCTTCTTAGTTTAGTTAACTTTAAGACACTTATGATTGTGTCTTCTACTTTAAGATTAAACAACGCCTGGATAGTCATAACTAAGTTCAAGTACTTTATCTTGTCCCTCAATCGATTACGACTAATTCAGTTCATCGAATACATTGCTAAGACTAGTTCATTTTATTTTATTTAAAGGAGTAGTTCAATTGGTTTAATGTGATGGTGGTGTATACAAAATTACATCTATCTATTAACAATCAGGTTTGTTCACATATTGATGATGGCATTAAATAAAGTACGTATCCTATTTATTTAATTTTTTACCAAAGATAAGGCTTATTAACTGAACATGATTTTTATTTTTTTTTGGTTTTATCATCATACTAATTTTGTTAGAAAATTGTCCAATAGGCTCAAAGGTTAAAATCTACAACATCTTTACTAATAAAATCAAGGTTTTACAAACTATCCATCTCATCTTTCTCAACCCCCTATTTCCTTGCCACATCATCTTATGTTTTACAAACTTTTTTCTTACTAAAAACAATCACAAACAATTATTATTAATTGCTTAATACCATTACTTACTCTAATATGGACATTCAAATGTCTCACATCAAATTAAATTATATTATGTTGTAATAAAACATAAACCAATATATTGATTAAAACATAAACCAATATATTGATTAAAACATAAACGTTTACTAACATAAACCAATATATTGATTTAAACATAAACGTTTACTAACGTCTTCTTGAGCTACAAGATAACACATATTTATTCTCCACCTTAATCACAAACAATGATTAAACTACACGTTTGAAATCCCACAAAGTTGCATTAAATTCCCCACCAATATATTAATTTGAATTATATGTGTACACGTTACAATTAACCCACCACTATATTGCTATGTATCCACCTTAGAATTAACCCACCACTATATTGATTAGAGTTATGTGTAAACGTTAGAGGTAACTTGCATTAAATTCTCCACCAATATATTGATTACAAGTAAACGTGTAATATATCGTCTCCTATAGCCATACATGATAACGTACGGTAACATGTTCTTAAGCTTCATGATAATGCATAATAATTTACCCCTTAATCACAAACAAACGTTAGACAAAATCAATGCTATAACGCTCACTAAATGCTTTCTGAACCCAAATGCATAATAATCTTTGATTTTTTTATTAATGATTTTCCTTCTTCTTCTTCCTCCTCTGATCTTTGACCCTTCGTTATTCATCTCCTTCTTCTTCAACTCCTGCAGATTTTGTGGTCTTGGATTCTCCATTCCGTGCTCAACTTTTCCTGACTTCATCGCTACAGACAACACTACCAAGCTTCACCGCTGAGCTTTTGAGAAGGTAAAACTGAAATCTTTTACTTTTTTTCTTTGCTCTTCTCCAACACTACTAGTGACTGATTTTTAGTTCATTTTAAATGGATTTGACCGGATTTTAAGAAGACAATGTCTGGGACCCAAGCGAGATGGAGAAGAGCAAAGAAAAGGTGGACTTAGAAATATTGTTTACAAAAATCTACCCAAGTAATCAGGTATATACTTACCACCACGTTCTTACATAATTCATAACTAATGTTTCTTCACATAAATTCTCTCCAAAATGTATTATTTCACATATTTATACTATAACTTTTACAATTTCATTTTCAAATTTAAGGGAATGATTTACTTATTAGCCACCTCAAGAAGTTTACTTACAAGAAAAACAAAACTCTGCTAGCAATAACAAACATTGAGGTTGCTATTATTTACACGAAATAAATTTCAAACAATTTTAAAGTACGCTCACAATTATATTTAGTATACTACATATATTAAACATGATGAATCTACGACGAAATCTGCGTTTCTGAAGTTTGTAGAAGATATACAATTGGTTGCATATACTTACACCAACCACAATTTAAAAACATAAAAAGAAATAAATAGTATCATTACTAAAAAAAACTTTAAACATAGAAAGTAACTTATGGCTAAACATAGTTACATCTTACTTTAAAACAAATAAAATTATATTTCACAATGATTTTTACTAATTTAGAATTTTTTTCTTAGTTAAACTACATTCACTACTGCTGATCTTTATCTCTATTCATTTGATTTTGGTCAATATTATTTTCAAACTCTAAAAAAATTTAGAAAAGAAAATTTTGAGTTCCACGAATTTTGTTCCACACCAATGGTAGTTGTTAATTTACAAATCCTAAAACCCCAAAGTTCAAGCCCTATTAAATACAAGTGGTATTAAATAAACATTTTATTGTGTACATTATGGTTTTAAATAGAGGCTCTTCGGTCCAAAAAGTTAAAAAAAAAAAAAAGACATATTTTTCAATCCAATAGCTCCCACTTTACATAGAGTCTACAAGAACAAGCTATGATTATATAAAAAAAAATTACATTAATTTACATAAATCTTCCGAATTAAATTTATCAACTTCATTCGTATGTTACCCTAAATAAACGACTATTACTTCTTATTGAGCAAATTTCGATTCAAACGTATACATCACTCAACAACACATTAAACTAAAATTGGTAACAAATTCATTTAAGAAGTGTATATGCAAGGGACACACAAAGGATCGCTGATGGACACTCCACTCACATCTCAAACAAGCCAAATGGGACAGAAACAAGGCTAATGTAGCTACCGGAGAAACAACTAGCCAAAGAACCGAAACTTCCTTGACTTAACCGACCAGTGGTAAAGCAATGGCGGTAGGCCATGAGGATTTTGTGAGGCGACCAGATCTTGAGGAGCTCATAAAATCCATGAACTCTCTCAAGGAATACGGTAACTCTTTCTTTGTGTCCAAAATTTCAAACCCATTGGTATAAGACTCGGGTGCTACACATCACATGATTAGTGATATTAACTTGCTTAAAAATGTAAAACCAACACTAGGATGTGTCAACATAGCTGATGGTAAAAGAATACCTATTAGAGGCATAGGTGAACTTAAGATATTTGATAAGGAATCTAAGGCATTTTGCATGCTTAATTTTAAGTCAAACTTGCTTAGTGTTCATAAAACCGTTTGTGATCTAAAATGCAAAGCTATCTTCGATCCTAACTTGGTTCAGTTTCAGGATATTAAGAGTGGAAGGATACTTAGAAATGGAGTTAGCAAGAATGGGTTATACTTACTAAATGAAGCCGACAATGATCCAAATCTATCATTTAATTCTTCTTGTTTATCTAGTTTGGTTATTTCAAATAGTTAAAATAATGATGAGTTGTGGCATGCTAGGTTAGGTCATCCACACACTCGTGTATTAAGTACTTTTTTCCTAATGTTAAGTTTAAAAATGAAACTTGTGACGCTTGTATACTTGGGAAACATTGTAGATCGGTGTTTCCTAAAATTGCTTTGATTTAATTCATTCAGATGTTTGTTAATCACCTTGTATCTCTAGAGAAAATCACAAATATTTTGTCACTTTTACTGATGAAAAGTCTAAATTTACATGGGTCACTTTAATGCCTGGTAAATAAAAAGTTTTTGAAGCCTTTTCTAACTTTCAAACCTATGTGTTTAATCAATATAGTGCAAAGGTGAAAATATTGAGGATCGATAATGGAGGAGAATACACTAGCCATGAGTTTAGAACTTACCTTGCAAAATAAGGAATTATTCATCAAACTACATGTCCTTACACTCCACAACAAAATGGTGTAGAGAAAGGAAAAATAGACATATGGAAGTTGTTCGATGCATGATGTTCCACAACAAAGTACCCAAGAGATTTTGGAGTGATGCTGTTACTTCCGCATGTTATCTCATCAACCGCATCCCTACCAAAGTTCTAGAGGATAAATCGCCATTTGAGGTACTAACCAAATCAAAACCGTCTATGAATCACTTACGTGTATTCAAGTGTATGTGCTTTGTCTTTGTTCCAGGAGAACAACAGACTAAACTAGAGCCCAAAAGCATTAAGGGAATGTTCATATGCTACTCAAAAACTCAAAAGGGATATAAATGCTACTGACCAGAAAAAAAGAAGGTGGTGGTCTCAAGGGAAGTCAAATTCGTGGAAAGTACCGAGTATTTTGAGAAACAAGAGTGGTCGGATATTCAAGACATAGCACACAATGAGATGGATAGGGCTAAGTGTCTCCAAAGAATCCTCGAGAAAATTGGAATCGGGTCAAGGCAGCCGACAAATGGATCGTAAGGCGTGCCCTCCCCACAGGCTGAGTATGGGGCGCAGGGTGTACCCGCCCAGCAGACTAAGTCCAACACACAGGGCGCGCCCACCCTGCAGGCCAAGCCCAACACCTAGGATGCGCCCGCCCCACAAGCTGAGTCCAGCACCAAGGGTGCACCCGCCCCACAGGCTGAGCCCAACACATAGGACGCGCTTGACCCGCATGCCGAGTCCGGAACGCCTGCATCCAGCACACCAGCTGTGTGCGACACACAACTTGGGCCCAACCTCTCCGATGATGTGTTTCCCGGTGACTTGATCACCATTGACCATGTCTCTGACCCTAACACGACGAATCTCTCTCCTCTACCTACTTTACGACGTAGTCAACAGACGCGAATGCCTTCCACTCGCCTAAACCGACATATGTTTTTCAACATCCTTGCCGTCGGTCACCACAACAAATCACATGCGACTGGTCGATGATCCCTGAGGAGCATCAATCCTTCTTGAACCAACTTACAAGTTATTTTGTTCCAACCACTTATGAAGAAGCTAAAGAGCATCAAGTTTGGCGTGACTCGCTTCAAAGTGAGCATGACACCATGGTCCGAAATCACACTTGGGATGAAGCCGAACTTCCTCTTGGCAAGAAGACTGTTTCATCAAGGTGGATCTTCACCATCAAGTACAATAGTGATGGTTCTATTGACTGCCACAAATCAAGACTTGTTGCTCGCAGGTTCACTTAAACTCATGGAATGGATTATCATGACACCTTTGCTCTGGTTGCCAAACTCCATATGGTATGTGTTGTTCTTTCCTTGGCTACTAATCTTTATTGGGAATTGTATCAAATGGATGTCAGGAACGCCTTCTTGCAAGGCGAACTCGAGGATAAAGTTTACATGCTTTCACCGCCGGGTCTTGAACACATTGTCCAACCGGGCAATGTCTTACGCTTACACAAGGCTATATATGGCCTCAAACAATCTCTGAGGGCTTGGTACCACAAACTTAGTCACACGTTGCATGATCATGGCTTCCGGCGTTCCGAAGCCGATCACACCCTCTCTACTTCTCAAGGTATGAATGGGATCATTGTCATTCTTGTTTATGTTGATGATATTATCATTACCGTGAGTGACACGGCTGGTATTCAAGGTATCAAACAACATCTCAAATCAGTTTTTGATATTAATGATTTGGGTAAGTTAAAATACTTCCTTGGGATTGAAATTTGCCGATCCACCAAAGGGCTATTTCTTTCCCAATGAAAGTATACTATTGATCTTTTAAAGGAGTGTGTTATAGGTTCTAGGCCAGCCTCTACACCACTTGAGGATGCCTACAAAGTAATATGCAAGGGGAAAAATGATGAACCTTTTTCCGATATGCATCAATACCAGAATATGGTGGGGAAACTTATATATCTCATAATCACTAGACCGGATATATGTTTTGTGGTTAAACAAGTAAACCAACACATGCAATCTCCCAAGATGAGTCATTGGACAATGGTTGAGCGGATACTAAGGTATTTGAAAGGCACACAAGACCGAGACATATGGATGGCACAAAACATGAGTACAACTCTTGTGGGATATTTTGATGCGGATTAGGCCAGATATAGACAAGACCGCAAATCAACCACAGATATTTCATGTTTCATGGAGGAAACCTCATGGAAGAGTAAGAAACAAAAGGTTGTTTCTTGCTCTAGTGTGGAGGCGGAATACAGAGCTATGAGGAAATTGACGGATGAACTCATATGGCTTAAACAATTACTTGTGGACTTAAGAGTGGAAACCAAGGAACCAATTACAATGCATTGTGACAACCAAGCGGCTATTCACATTGCTTCCAACTTCGTATTTCATGAGAGGACAAAACACATAGAAGTTGATTGCCATAAGGTTAGGGAGAAAGTAAAACAAGGAGTGATCTTGCCTTGTTACAAAATCAGCAAGTCATAAGGTATGCGAATTTATACACTCAAAACTTGGGTCTTCAGAACTACCCAAAGCATGACAATGATCCATACTCTTTTTCCCTAAGGTGGTTTTGTTCCAAGTGGGTTTTCCCCTTAGGTTTTTTTAATGAGGTGGGGAGTTACAACTTTCAAGCTTGATCCTAAATGAGTCACATTATGGATTCAAGTTAGAGGAGGAGTGTTAATTCATAAGAAGGAACATAGAGTGTAACACAAGTTAGTGTTGAGTGAAGAACAAGTAATCAGATGAGACCTCATTAGATTAATAGTCAAGATCTAACGAAAATAGAGGGTCTAGTTGCTAATCAACTAGAAGAAGTCACATGTGGGTTAAGACCACAATATGACCGTTGGCCACAAGAGGAAGTGTCTCCTCTTCTCTTTCACAATACAATAAAATAAGCAACCATTTTTGGTGTTAAGAAAGTCACATGTACATACAACCATTTTCAAAAATTATGTATGTATAGTTGTAGGTTATACTATTCTTTGTCTATATATTGTAATGTATCCACCATTAATAAACTCAAGAGAAAGTATTATATCTTATTCTATTCTCCAAAACTCTTTAATCTCCAATTCTTCTTAATTCTCGATAACTCTCAACTAATCTCTTCTTTAATCTCAAATCTCACATTATCCAAACTTCAGCCTCTCAGATGTTCTAATTACCGGAGATGGTCAGAGGAATTACTCTTTTTCTTTCAGGAAACTGGACTTGATTGCATCCTCTCTGAACAATAGGAGGTGATGATACTTTTGATTATTTTCAGATTCAACCAACAAAAGATCAAAAACATTCATTTGATGTTGCTCAAGTTCAAACAAAGAAACAAAAGAAAGATGGAACCTTTGAAGATCACAATCGAACTTGTAGATGACACATCATCTGTCATCTATCTAAAAACTTCTTTGACATTTATGTGAGCTACAATTCTGCACAAAAAAATCTGGATGAATCTTAAAAAGAAATATGCAGGAGTAGACGAAGTCAAGAAACAATACATCACTTCTCAATGGACTTGCTTCAAGATTCACGACGACATTCTAGTTCTTGATCAACTTCATGACTATGAAGCCATTGTTTCAAGAATTCAAGCAGAAGGAATGCCAATTGACAATAATATTGCAGCTTTATTTTTGACTGACAAACTACCAGATTCATGGAACAACTATCGCTCTAAGCTTAAACACGAGAATAAATTGATGAGTTTTGATGAGCTTATTTCTGACATAATAATCGAAGAAGCAAATAGGATGTACAAAGGTAAAAACACTGAAACCAGTTATTTTAAGTCAGATGCTAATCTTGTAGAGAGTTCTTTTTGGAAATGGAAAAAGAAATGGTAAGGAAAGAAGAAGAACAAAGATAACAAAAACCCTTAGAAGCAATTTATTAAGTTTAAGAAGAAGGTGAAATGCTGGAACTGTGGAAATCCAGGTCATAAGAAACACGAATGCAAGTTTCCTCCATAACAAAAGCAAGAATCTCAGGCTCATCTAACTAAAGACATTGTTGTTGTGGTCACCGAAGTTCATATTGCAACTGACAAAGTGGAATGGATTGTAGACTCTAGATATACTAAACACATCTGAAACCAGAAACCACTCTTCAAGAACTTGGAGGAAAATGACAGAAACAATGTCTACTTGGGGGATGCAAGTGCTCTGAAAGTTGAAGATATTAGAAAAGTTGAATTCAAGATGTCATCATGGAGATCCTTTACCTTAACTAAGACTCTTTTTGTGCCTAACATGTGTGAGAATCTGAATTCTAGTGCTCTTTTGATGAATGTTGGTGTTAAGCAAACTATAGAGGCATGAATGTTAGTTTTGACTAAGAATGGAATCTATGTTGGTAAAACTGTCTGCAGTGGCATGTGAGTGAAATTGAGGATTTTGCTTACTTGGTCTCTAGTCTTGATACTTGGCATTGTAGAGTTGGACACTTCAATTTCAAATCCATTAAAAGATTAAAACAAGCAGATCTCATTCATGATTATATTGATTCAAGTTCATCAAAGTGTGAAATTTGTGTAGAAGCTAAGCATGTTAGATTACCATTCATAATTCAAATATCATCGTTCCTCTTCACTTGAACTGATTCACTCAGATATTACTGATTTTAAGAGTACTTCTAGTAGGGGAGGAAAAAATTATTACATTACTTTTGTTGATGATTTTTCTAGATTTACTCGAGTATATATGTTAAAATCAAAGGATGAAGCCTTTAATATGTTTGTTCAGTTTAAAAATGAAGCTGAAAAGCAGATATATAGAAAGCTAAATAGGTTAAGATTAGATAAAGGTGGAGAACATATTTCCAACAAGTTTAGATGTTTTTGTATTGATGAAGGTATAATCCATGAGACTTTAGATCCTTATTCTCCTCAGAAAAATATAATCGTTGAAAGGAAGAATATGACTCTCAAGAACATGATGAATGCAATGCTTTTGAGTTTAGGTATGAGTGATCAATTATGGGGGAAGATGTTATTGTTGCATGACATATACTTAATAGAGCACCTCATAAACGAATATATGTTACTCCATATGAATTGTGGAAAGGTTTTCCTCCAAATTTGAACTATCTCAGGGCATGTGTTCTTTAGGAAAGATTGGTCTGCCAGAGTTTAGAGAAGTAACATTGGATCAAAACTTCTAATGCTATTCTTGTAGGATATGCTTGTAATAGTACTGCATACAATGCATCTCATATGATAAGATATCATTGAGTCTATGTAGAGTTCTTTAAGGTTATATTTCCTTTTAAGAAAAATAGTATATCTGTTATATCATTGTCTCCATTTTTGATTCCTAATGAAAATTCTAAATCTTCAATGACGTGTTAAGGAAAAGAATCACACAAATTTCAGATGACTTAGAACCTATAAGGAGTAAGAGAGAGATAGTTCATTTTGATTAAGGAGCAGATTTTATAATCAAATATCTTGTAGAAGAGGTGAACTTAGTGAAGCAATGCAATATATAGATGCACTCTTTTGGAAAGAAGTTTTAGATAGTGAGTATGATTCTATTATCACTAACCACACTTGGGAAATAGTAGATCTTCCAAATGGATGCAACACATTGAACTGCAAATGAATTCTAAAGAATAAACTAAAAGCAGATAGATCAATTGATAAGTTCAAACCCAGATTAGTACCTCAAGGATATACTCAAAAACAAGGAGTTGACTATTTCGACACTTATGCTCTTGTCACTAAAATTGTTTCCGTTAGATTACCGTTAGCTGTTGCATCATCTTATAGTTTGATAGTACATCAAATGGATGTTAAGACAACTTTCTTGAGTGGTGATCTAGATGGGGAAATTTATATGATTCAACATGAAGGATTTGTGTTTAAAGGATACGAAAATAAAGTTCGCAGATTGAAAAAGTGTCTTTATGGTTTAAAGTAGACTCCCAAGAAACGGTTCGAGAAATTTAGTTTAGTATCATTTGAGAATGGATTTGCATTTAATTCAGGAGATACTTGCATCTTTAGTAAAAGGATCGAGTCTAAGTATGTGATCATTTGTCTCTATATTAATGACATGTTGATTAGGATCTAATATGTTTGTACTAGAAGAGACCAAGTCATTTCTCTACTCTAAGTTTAGTATAAAAGATCTTAAGGAAGTATATGTTACCTTGGTGATTAAAGTAACAAGAACTGGAGAAGGTTTTAGCTTATCTTAGTCCCATTATCTAGAAAAGGTTCTTAAGAAATTTGATTAGTGGGAAAAATCTGCAGCTAGAACACCTTATGATTCTTCACTTCATTTACGTAAAAATAGAGGTGAAAGTGTTAGTGGCTAAGGAATGTATTTGCAGATTTTCCCAAGGTTAGTAAACCTTGTTCTTCTATCTTAACAAGATATGAATCACAAGTTATTATTGGGCTAGTTATGAATTACTATACAATGGAAAAAAGCGACACATTCGGATGAGATAGAAGATGTTAAGAGGTCTTATGAAAACCGGTTTTTTGTCAATATAATTTGTGAGATCAGTGAAGAATAGCAGAATCTTTCACAAAAGCTTTGTGTGGCCGTCTTGTTAAAAAGACAACTAAGGGAATGGGTTTAACTTAGACTTGAGTTTTGTGAGATTCTCAACCTCCTTACCATTATAATTTATTCAGTTAACTCATGGTTCAAAAAGTCAAAACAAAGAGAAGATCATGAAGAAAATTTGGATAAGGCTACAGTTTATAAGCTCAAAAATGAATAAGAACTCAATGTGTTGATGTATTCATGGTTATGTTGCATGTGAATAAAATGTCACATAAATTCTTACGTAAGTTTTTTAGAGTAAGAAACAATGTGTAAAAGTATTACAAGTGTCTCTCCTAAAAAATAAAATTAAAATCGAATATATAATATATTTATAATTAAGAAGTCTCTCAAAATTCTAAGAATTTCCACATGTAGTTTTTTAAATGAGAAATTCATACATTTTTATTGAGAAACTCTTCTAATAAAAAGTTATTATTTAATATTTTATTATTATTTTTTTGATGAAAGTTTTTTGTGAGAGATTCATATTGCAATGGCCTAAGGTGACTAGGTTATATGAAACATTGTTTTATAATGAAAACCAGATTCAGCTGTACGCTTTGTTTCAGGGAAGATTGATTCAAGTCTTTTAGAGACATCGATGTTGTTTCGAAAAATTTATGTAATCAAAGTGGGGATTATTGGATTGATTACCATAAGTATTTATACATGTGTGTATACTTATGAGATCGTAAGAGAAAGACGATGATACATAAAGTAGATTGAGCTGAAGGTAAAGGTAGTTAGAGATGAATTCATTCAAGACAGAGATCGAATTCATCATCTCTTTCTATCTCTTAAAATCTTCTTCTTCGATTCTCATCCTGCAACAATGGCTTAATCATCATTTACAAGATGATTAAGAAATCAGAGTAAATGCTCTAAGTGATTCTCACTCGAATGTTGTACAAGAGAGTGAAGCAAATTGTTTAAGTAGAAAAGCTATTGCTTCAGCTCTGTTTCTTTTTCTTTTGTGTTCTTTAGGTTTCAATTGATTCATTTTGAATCATCATCTGCTTCAATCTCTAGATCTAACAGTTTCCTACACAATCAAACTCTTTTGAAGCTGGATTAGCTGCACGTGATCTTCGCTTGTTTGCAAATCATTCGTGGGAACAGTATAGATAACATAGATTCTATATGTTAAATACATGAAACTGCCTCTGAGAGAATAAAGAAACCTCAGCTACTTGATTTACTATCCGGGAGTGACGAGGCCAAAAGCCAAACCTAAAAAAATAAAAAATAAAGAAAATAGAAGACAACACCGACCCAAATCAGAGCATAAAATGGACTTTAATATATCTTTGAAAGATGGATGTCGGTAAACAGAGTTTTCTAAATAGATAAAAGGTTTGTTTCAATACTTAACTCTATTTTTTATTTTAAATTATTCATTTTTTAATATTTTTCACTTTTAAAATTTATATATTCTACCTATTTACATTAAATCATTAATAATAAAATTATAATTAATTTGATATAATTTTTTTATTATATTATATAAATAGAAAAAATAATTATTTAACTATAGAATAATTATTTTTATATAAATTTTGAAATACTATTTAATAATTTTACTTATATAATAATAATTATTTCATAGTTTTTACTAAATTTCATAAATTTTAATAATTAAGTTATTTTTAGTAAAATAATTAAAGTTTTTGTAGTATGTATATTTGATTAGATTATTTTGTTTATGTACAAAATATTAGTACAATATAAATTAAAAGATCATTATATACATAAAAACTCATATTCTAAAAAGTAGATTAAGAAATAGAATTCACCAAATTTTTTTAAAAAATATAAATCTTTGTTTTTAGAGTAAAAATAGACTACCAGTGGAGACATTTTTCTATTAAAAAATTTAGAGTATCGTTAGAAATGTTCTAACCGATTACAAATCTAAAGACAATCCGATCGATTTTCAATAATAACCAAAACTGAAATGTAACCCCAAAATTTTGGGTGGACGATCAGTTTGGGTTATTTGCGAATTGAACCGAATGTGAGGTCTAGTTGTTTTGATGGATGGATAAGAACAAACTGGATAGTACTGTAGCGTTCAAACATACCTCATACTCTTACTACACCATTAAATAATTATATTCTTTCAATTATATTTACTTTGGCATCAGATTTTTACTTTTTACAGTTTTACTGTAAATCATATGCAGATTGTAAAGCGATATCACCTATCTGGCTCGTGTAAGAATTGTTTATGATTTTATACATCGATTTGAGACACAATATTTACTCTGAGGCTTTTATTTCGGATTTTAATACATTGGAGAAGTTGAAAAAGCTAATATATATTTCAAAATTTATACACAAAGACGATGATGACAGTCTAATGATCTCACTTATTATATAATGACTTTCTCTTTTCTTTTTTTTTTTGGGTTAAGCTATACATTTAACAAGAAGGAAGATCAAGCATAATTATATTATATACCAACAAATTAATACTTAATTGTTGTTGGAAACGCAAGAGATGCCAAGAACACCAGACCACACTTGTTTCCTAACTTTCGATCTCTGCGGCTGATTCGCAAAGGAGCCACCGCTTCCACCTCCACTTCCGCCGCCTCCGCCACTGTCTCCACCGACACTCGTCGTTGAAGGTTGTCCACTTGGGTCGCTCATTTTTTTTTGTTTTCTTTTGCTCGTTGGTTCAAAGAATGAATGATTATACAACCCAAACACTTTAAAAGGGGGTTATTATAGAGAGACGCCAAAAGGAATCTTTTTTATTTCTTACCTCCACTTTCGTTTTCATTTATTTTAGTTTTCTTTTTTATTATTAATAAAATAATAAATCTAAGCATTGTTTTGTATAACAATAAACTTACTCAGATGCCGAGTACATATGACTTAATGATGTAGTCACTTTACAAATTTTTAAAGCATTGAAGATCAAATCTCCTAAATTTAGTAGTATGAGCGGGATTTAAAACCACTAAGCTAGTTGACAAAAAAAAACGTATTGAGGTTGGTAAGCCATAATTAATAATTGGTGCATTGTTATGATCTTATCTTGGAGATGAAATCCAATGGTGGATATAAAGGGTTGGCCATGTGTTAACTTACTACGATATCTTTAGTTTGCAATAACATTTTCTTATTACGTATTCACATCCATATCAAACAAAGAATTCATTTTTTATTATACCGCCACACAACTCGAAACCTATACCACTCATGCACCACCATTATTGAGACCTTCACTGTTCACCATGACGCATGCATTCTTGCGTCATTCTTACTAGTTTCTTTTTTAAAGAGTCAAATGTAAACATATCTTGACAGAATATATATACCTCAATAAATAAATAAACATGATAAAACCCCTAAATTTCAAAAAGTTGGATCAAAAGAAAAATTCATCTAATTAATTAGCTAAGTCTATTATGTTTTATCACTCCCTTATTTACAATGTTCGACATGTTGCTAATGGTGACAATAAATGGTAATGTGAATCATGATACAACTATGTGATATCGTAAAACGTGATAGGTAGAACCGTAGAAAATGCTATTTCTATATAGAATTTGGTCTATATAAATATGGAATCTAGCTTCTGTCTTAAAAATAATAACATATTTTGGTTGAACCTGACGAAATTCATTTATGGCATTTTGTGGACCATGACAATAGTTTCTCTAATTAGTTGTTCTTTGATAATAATGGTTGTGGATTTTTTGTTTTAAATATATGAAACAATAGAATTACTTAACTAGTTAAAATCAATATACTCTCTATTCTAAATATTTAAGTTTTTTTCTATCTAAAAAAAACTTAATAAACTTCAAAATAAATATTTTAATATATTAGTTTAATAGGATTAGATCAACAATAGAAGATACAGTCTAATTTTAATAGTATCAAAATATACATATATTGAATTTTGAATAAAAACATATAAAATATTTAATAAAGTAAAACAAAAACTGTTTCTAAAATGTATTATACTTTAGGATAGAAAGAAAACTGATGATATAACTCTTGAAAACAAAGTTTGAAAACAATGAAAATTGAAATTTAATGTCTAAAATGTAATTATTAGTCTTTGAAATAAGAAACTATGGGAAAATATCTAAATTAATAATATGTTAAACATACGAATTATAATTTATCATCGTATTAGAGCTTATAATTTATTATAACAAACTTGTATGATATATATATATGTATTATGATATTTTGAGATATTACATTATACAACATATTATCTCGAAAAAATATATTAGATGGCAATATATTTATTCTTTGCTAATTAGTTTTGAGATGGCTATCTCTAAGCAGTCGAAAAGAATGTCTGGTGCAGCGTGACACCATGGTTGATTACGAGGAACACATATGCATGAGCCTTTTCTTTTATTTTTTTTGTTTTAGAAAAATCTGATAGGTTTTTTTTAGTTTTTAGGCCCAAAAATTAGAGGTCCATTTATTTTTTTCTAAAATTTAATATCATTTGACCTATTGAAAAAAGAAAACCAAAATTTAAAAGACTTTCGTTTTTCTTTTTTATTTGGAATAGTTATTAAGCCTACTAGTGTGGCTTAACTTGTAAATATGGTTTCCTAACAAGATTCTCCTATATATATATATATTTGTTTGCAATGAATAAATTCAGAGTTGAGAAAATAAAAAACCCTGCCATTATTGCCAATTCTGAATGAGTACCTCAAAACCTAACCGACGTCTAGCATAGCTCATTCGAGTTGGAAGCCTAAGCAGACGTGAACTACAAGTTCTACTACATATTGATCCCTATGTCGAGTGTGCTTATTCCATTGTCGCCGCTACTCAATGACGTTTGAAAACTAATGTTTGAAGATTACGGTTGGGAAAATAGATTTTTAAACGAAGGTTATTTGAAGATTAGCT
>JAKUCM010000508.1:0-52915 GCA_023374145.1 Lepidium sativum
ACATCAAGAAACGATGGGTCACCGATCATGAAGAAATTCCTTAGTCCGTTTAGCTAGAGCATCCGTTTTGTGGTTTGATCGAGCTCGGTATGACTGACAATGAGAAGACCAAGAAGGAAGAGCAAACCCGCGCAAACATTTCCTGGTATGGGCTAAAAGCAGGTCAGTCATTAAAATGATCAAAGATCTGTAACACCGTCTCACAATCTGTCGAAACCTCAACTTAAGAAACTTGGAGAGCCACCAATATAACCTAGAAACCCTAGACCAATATAACAATTTTCTTGGCAAATGGAAACTACGAAATAGTCACCACTTGTTTGATTTAGATACTTTTTACTATCTATTTCTGATAAATTATATATATATATATATATTCTCATAAATAAAGAAAAAAAACACATATATTTTTAATAGATATGTTAGATCCATGTGAATTGTAGACAACCCTTTTCAATTAGTGACAAAATAAGAAAGGTTTACAACAATTATTTGTAGCTATTATAACGGTTGTATTAAATATAATTAAATATTAGTAATAATTTTCAATTTTTATTTATAATTTTTGTTACACATTTTTATATAAACTTGTAGTTTTTAAAGTAAAACATAATGATTTTATATTAAATTTATTTATCATACGTTTTTTTTAAAATATATATATTTTTATAATTATATTATAATTATTTATAAATCATTGTATTATTATGACGAAATTTTATGTTTCACTACAAAAAAACACACAAAAAATTATAATGTAAGTGAGAATATGTTATGATTTTCTATTAACATATAATAAAACATGAATATCATATATATAACCATTACAAAAAAATTAGACGTATAGTGTTATTTATTTTATTTGTTTTCATCAATTTTAATTAATATAACTATTAATTAAATCATTTATTATAATAATTTTTAAAATGGTAACTCAAATAACTAATTTAAATTCAAATAACTAATTTAAATTTAAGCAATTGATGTAACTATTTTTATTATATTATAAATGATATCTTGTGTTATTATAAAAAAGATACAATATTATAATATTATTTATTATAAATGATATTAAATTATTATATTAGGTTTATTTGTTGATAAGTGATTTTATATTGTATCATTTATTTAAATAATATAATATTATTGATGTTATAAACATGTTTTTTTTGTCAATTATGTTATAATATATATATATATATGTTTTAAATCAAACTAAATGAGCAGATTAATTAAGTTGAATATATTATATCAATGTGAATAAAATGTTAAACTCAAATGGACAATATTAGTAAGCAATTCATCTTGACAACTAATTGTTTGTGAATAAATAATTGTTAGATCGACAATAATCTAAATAATTGAAATCTGATGAGACTTAAATTCGATACCTAATGTTTAACTAAATAAAAAACATTATTTAGTTGCACCCCATTTTTATTTGCAAATAGCTTTTAGCCTAGTGACAAACAGTAAGTCCACTTAAGAAATTTCATTTGCACAACCAGAGATCGAGTCAATCCACTTACATTATATAGGAATTTGATTACTGAACCGGCCAGTTATGATCTAATATAATTTACGTATTCGATCATTTCGACACACTTATATTAGATAATTGCAACAATGAAACAGTATATGTACACTGTTGATTACAGAAACATTGATGTTTTTTATGGCAACAAATTAAACTAAAAAAGTAAAATAAAAACTACTGTACGGTAAATAATGGACGGCATATGACACGTGTTCTTATTTGGCTTTTCGATTCATAGATTTCACAAAGTAACTGAATCTTTTGCTAAGTACACAATCAGTCAACTTCTTCAAACGGTCGGTGCTTACGTGGCACCATCACTTCTCACATTATTTGGACGGAGATAGGGCTACTTTTGTCTTTTTACCTTTACTTTCAGTCAAGTTAAGACAATATATGCCTTTAGAAGTTCTAAAATCACATGCATCAAATCTTATGATTTATGAAAACATTTTTGATAATAAAAACAGATCTTAATAACTACTATTGTATTTTAATAATAATATATTTAATCACCATATATAAACTATTTGAGATTATACTAGCTTCATTACATTTTTCTTGCTCTTCTACTTACTTTTAGTTCTACCACTAAATGTTAGGAGTTACGCAACGAAACTATCTCTTAAACCGGAATCAAACCGTTTCGGTTTCCGGTTTAGTGTTTCTTTGCACAATTCTAAAGTAATTACACATGTAATCAATGGATCTTTTTTTGATAACCCTGATGGTTCCAAGAAGTTTTTAGGTCCAAAGACAAATCTCACGAAGCGATCCGAGCTCAGGATTCTCCCACGAGACCAAGGCGACTTGGAAGTAATCAATGAATCTTCTTTCATCTATGAAGAACTCTTCGAGCCGTTTCTCTAAATGGACACGTGGAGCTCACAAATCCATCTACCAAATGTAAATACGTTTTCAATTCATGACACGTGGCTACATTGATGCTACTCAAATACGGCGAGTCACGACTGCTCAGCCGTAACTCCTTCCCAACCTCCGCATAAGCCCATGGAGTCTCTTCCACACGTCTTTGAATCCAACTCGGCATTATTGACGCCGTCATCTTCACGTTATCATGTTCTCTATTATCTAAAACAACTCCAGGAACTTTGGTGATAACGTCGTCAGAGTTAACGATTCTCAAAACTTTCGTGCCTTGCTTCTCAAGTAACTTACGAAAGCATCGATTTCCAACACGTGGACCTCCGAATGATATAACAGTTACCATCGGCGCACGTTTAAACGTGGTTTTGATATCGTACGCTGCTAAAATCGCAATCGCAGCTCCAAGGCTATGACCGGTTATCGTTATACTTAACGGTTCGTCGCCGTAAGATTGGAGGAGTCTCGAGATCTCTTCTCTAACCATGTCTCTTAAACTGTGAGCCCCTGAAGTGTACAAGCTTAAAAACCCACTTTCCACCATAGGCCCAGAGTTAGACCCATTGGGTCCAGTAGGCCCATCGGGGAGATGAGTCAGTGTGGCGCGAAGATTCTCTAACCATTCGAGACACGTGGCGGTTCCGCGGAAAGAGATGACGACGTCTCTACGTCCAAGCCGTGAGATCTCTTCTTTATTTTGACAAACTGCCACGTAGCCTATCCAGCTGGATTGTGTAGCCATCCAGCTTGGCGCTTTTTCAATCCAACGTGGCAAATTTATACCTGACGTGGCACGGAGATTCTTCGTTAATCGATAACCGGAATTCGGTACACCGGACCGGTCTAATAGCGTGCTTCTCGGAAACCGGCAAGTAGCGTAAGTTGGAGAAGAAGGATCGAAATCGAATGATTGATAAGCTGATTCTACGAATTGACCGTACCGGAGAATCTCTCGCCGGAGATTTTCGTCTAATGGATCTAAAAGACCTTCCCAATTTTGAAGCCCTTGGTACTCCTTCCATTTCCGGCTAAGCTTAACCAGGTTATTTGTGAATGTGCCGGCAATTTGATCTTGGTTTAGCACCAAACTCTCCCAAGTTTCCGGTTTGGGTAAAACCGGTGATCGAGAAGTAGAAATTGTAGGAGAAGGAAGAGTAAGTACACATCGACAGTTAAAATTACGATTTACATAAGAAACGACGTCGTAATTTGGTAATACTACACTGTGTGGACGTATAGGAGAAAGAGAGAATCTCATTTTATAATTTTGTCGATTTTATTACTCAAAGTTTCATAAAAAATGGAGATTTTGACGACAGTACGATTTCAAGAAGAAGAAAAAAAAAGATGTGAAGTGAAGAAGAGAGAAGTTAATGGAAGAGAGAGTTAATAGAAATGGTTGTATAAATAATGATAGAAATTGAGATTCAATAGTGGAGTAAAAGAGATATTTGAAAACGACTATGAAATTTATATATAAGTATATAACTAAAATATAATGCCACATACACATTGATACTACTTGATTGTTAGTTTTTTTTTTTTGACAACAGTAAATTATATTGGGCCACAACTGGTCGGCCCCAATAGCCAAATTCCTACATAATGTAGGCGGAGGAACTCGATTCTTGGTTGTGCAAATGAACTGCCTTATGTGGACTTACCGCCTGTTACTAGACTAAGAGTCATTTGTCTTGATGGTTAGTTATAATTATAAGTTTTCGTGTAAAAGCAATAAATAGACAATCTGAACAAAAAAAAGAAAGATAATTAATAGAGTCATTAAATATAAAGCTAACTAAAGCTGGGTTATGTATAATTTAATGAAGAATGTAAAGTTACATTATTACATGTACATATCATCACATAAGCTCTGTTTTTTTCTTTTACTTATCGATAATGTACTTAAAAAGAGAATGTGAAATAGATATTTGAGAATTTAACTGGTTTTTACGTTATTACTTTTTTTACACGTGACCATAAAATGAATTTAACAGAGATTGGTGGATTTTAAGAAATATGTAAATGTTTGATAATGAAATATAAAAGGGAAATGGACGGCTGAGATGAGAAGATAAAAGGAGTGTGGATCCGAATTAAATATCTGACCGTCGCTTCCTACCAAGATATTGACTGGTATTGACACGTGTATGTTTTGCAACAACACGTGAGGAACTATTAACTGGCTCGGCTTGGCTTTCGTGCCTTCGGTTTCAGCCAGTACGCACGTATGCAATTTCTAACTCTTTTAATATACTAAATCAAGAAGGGAAACCAATGTTGAAGTACATTATTAACAAAAGATTGATTTTTGAAAAAATTACTAACTTTTTTTGCTAGAAATTCAGTTTCGAAATTCAAAGAGCAAGATATAAAATAAATAGCAAAGGAAAAGAAAATACATCTTAAACGATCAAAGTATTCCAAAACTGCAGAGAACGTCGGCCAACTTAGTGGATCCCTTACCATCTTCAGTACCTCTTGGCTATCCACCGCAAATGCCGCGTCTAGAAACTGCATTAAGAGCAGAACCGGCTTAGGAGGGCGGACCTAAAGTACGACCTCCCTGGGCCCAAGGCACAAAAAGTTTTTTTTTTTTTGGTTAAAAATATAAAAAAATATTCTAGAAAATGTCTATAATTTTTTTAAGGGTAAAAAAGGCCTAAAATTGTTTTGAAAACTTAAGAATGGACCGAGAATAACAAAAAAATGGTCTAAATGTTTTAAAAAACTATGGAATGTCCAAATTGTTTTGTTAATACAAAACCAAAAATATTTATATTAAAATAAAAAATAAAAATTTTACCCAGGGACCCACATATATGTTGAGCCAACCCTGATTGAGAGGAGAGTTGACATTGTCCAAAGAAGAGCTTCGAGTTCTCCATGAAGGGAAGATAGGCAGCATCGAGTCCCCTTGGTTCCGTAACTAGTCCCTTCAAGACCGTCCGAAAAACAGTACCAACCCAGGCATGTATAATTCTCTGAATCCTTCCAGGATCCGTAAACAAAGCACCTAACTCCTGAAAACATTTGATTACTCATTGTCGGACTATTGAGGAAATTTAGTTCTCTTGACTCCATATTTATGCCCCCTTCTCCCTCTCGTTCCTCATTAGCCTTGTACCATGCGTTAGCCTCCTCAATCGCATGTCTAGCAGTTTTCCTATGATCCTTCTCAATATTATAAAATATCATGTCATTTTTTGCCTTCCAGATAAACCATAACAACCATGGAAAATTCGTTTCTCAATTTCTAGAAGTACCTTCCAAAATAGATAGTCAAAAACTCTAATGATTACGTAAGATAATATAACATTTATTTTTTATACAAATATAACGTACTTGAAATTATTCATATTATTAAGAAAACTAACAATATATTTTAAGTCATGAACTTAGAAATAAATACTATATTTTTTCCAACGATTAGGTCAACAAAATTTAATCTATAACCTAAAATCACTTTATAATTTATCTATTATAATGGAGAATGATCGACGCCTAATAACAAAATTATTAGCTGAATTATCATAACCATAAAAAAGACAATGTATTTCAGCCAAATGCAAATAAATAATTAAGTGAATAATTAATCAGCATAATTTTTCAAATTATTAAGCAACAAAAAACCATATTGAGTTATTTTGAGTCTGGTAGTTAGGATGATCCAGTTGATAATTCAAGCACCGTGGTTCAATTTCTCCCCACTATACTAAGAAAAATAAATAATTTTAGGATGTGAATTTTAAACTATAAAATAAGTTTATCTCAAATTAAAGCACATGTTTATGATATAGTGTTTAAGTCCAACTTTACTGTTTTCTTCAAATTCCTTAAAGTCATGTAATCTCTATACTGATATTTTTTGAAGTTTTATAAATGACTTTAGGTTATAAATTAAATCTTGTCGATCCAGAAATCTGATGAGGTACAACAAATATTCAATTTGCAAAGAACGAGAAGAAAAAGAAAATATAAACTCATTTGCAATAAATATTCAATTTGCAAAGAACGAGAAGAAAAAGAAAATATAAACTCATTTGCAATACCGTGTGTTATAGAACAAGTCTAGTTAATTAACATTGAAGTGATGAGTATGCATTGTTCGGACAAAACGAGGAATAAAAGAAATGCAACATGAAGTTACTTACTATTTTAATTTCACATCACATGTTTTATATATATTAAGTCTCATGCTTTTATATAACCTATAGTCTCTTAGCTGTTTTACAAAATATATCAAATGTTTTCTTTTTATTGTATTGATAACCTTTGTGATTTCAGAAAGAATGTTGCAACTCTTTATACTTTCTAAACATTTCACATTCTTACATTGTTTCAAATGAATTTCATATGTTACCCACGTGAGATCTCATTTGTAATAAAAACACTTTTAAACTTCTCAATATTCTCATAGATTATATGTTATTTACAGTAAAAAAAACATATATATAGGATATAAAAGTTAGAAACTAAAAGAGTTTCGATTTACACGTTAAACCATAAATACTAAATGATGAAGAAGATATCACATGGAATGCATGTAAAAGATATTGGTTAAGGATACGATCAAAATAGTTATGTAATTAGAGTGTTTTGATGTTCCAGCAATTTGGGAACTAATTTCCTGTTTTGTAATAAACAAAAATTGCATGCAAACATTTTAGATCTATTGGTTATACTATAACTTGTAACCGATTTAAAATGTTATTGTTTTGGATATATCAAAACTAAAAACTAACGTGACCATTCATATATTTGTGGACACAACATTACATCGATCATTATTAAAAAAATTATTATAATTTATACAGCATTTACATTGGCCATTTTCTTCTTTCCGGACCATTTATCCACGTTGCTATGGAAAAATTAAAGTTTTTATTTTATCTTTTATACCAAAAGAAAACTAATAGGTAAAATTTAAAGAAGGCAACGAGCGATAGCGATGAGATATGATTTGATCGATAAATCATTTAATGAATGAATATAGATAATTATTTATGTTTACTCAAATATAGAATAAAAACATGACCAGAAAAAAAAAAAGATGTTCTAAATTCTTAGAAATTACGGGTTTGCTGGTGAACACGAGTTGAAATATGCAACTAATATGTTCAATCTTCTTCTAGCTGCTCAAAGAAGATTAATATGTTGTATTTGACAGTAATTTTTTCTAATAATAATTAAAAAAATTAAATCTATAGCCAATCTTCCAAACATGTAACAATATTACTAGAATAACCATATTAAAATCAAAATAACGAATATACATTTGACTATTTGCATTTTCCTATTTGACAATAATATTTAAGAATTGATACTAATTTGCACACTTGAGTGTGTACATGTAAGCACGTATTATATATATAAATATTTGTGAACTGCAAATATTAATTTGATTCGTAGCGTTATGTCCGCAAAATAACTTGAAACACAAAAGCTAGATTTTAAAGATAATATCCAGGACTGAATATAATATCAAACAATCATCGTATTATAAATTGAAATTTTGTGTAATTAATTTAGGGAATAGTGACATTAAGCTTACATAAAAAATGGAATTGTTTTGGATTTTTACTTAATTTGGTAATAAAGAAGTTTCTTTACCTATGCCCCAATTGTCGTCAATAGTTTTCTTCTACTCCCTTCAATATTAAATGTTTGAATTATTTTATCGTAAATAATTCTTCTGGCATCTACTTTGCAGAGTAATAGTAACAGTCTTTTTTAATAGTAAAATAGTATCTAAAATGTTCCAAAGTTATTGAAATTTCCTTATAGAATTAAGCCGTAAAATATAAGTTAACACTTTCATAATTCTCAAGTCATTTATACTTTTCAACGATTCAAAAATGCATTTACATTTAAAAAGAAGAACATCCAGAGATTCCATAATGTTTAAAATATTATAGAAAATATTTAAACATAAATATATACATAAATAGTTGTGTAGAAATATTTTTAGTCAAGTGGTAAGTAACAAATATTTTATATTCAAGTTTAACTTCAAAGATTTATATTTGTTCTATATAATATTACTAAAGATTTTTTTAAAAAATTTGGTTATGAATTAGATTTTATCAATTTAATTATTAAAAATATATTAATAATAATCATAAAAAATACTTTTCGCAAAATGTTTATGTTAATCTCTATAATATTTTGTAAGTAGCATTTAGCCTAGTGGCAAGTGGTAAGTCCACAAGAGACATGCGCACTTGTACATTCTGGGATCGAGTCCCCCCGCTTGTATTTGCAAGAACTTGGTTAATAAACCGGCCATTTGTGATCCAATGTTGAAAAAAAAAAAAATCTATAATATTTGTGATTAAAATTCCATTACACATTTAAATTTTCGATACGTAATGTGAATTATTTTTCTCGGATGAATGAAGTTATAAGAGTTTGCCCAAGCAAACACAAGCAAGAAAGGTGAATTGTTGAAAATTAAATGGGTCCACTTTCCTCATTATTTTCTTTCATGTTGACTATTTTCTTTTTCTATATTCTTTCACAAGCCATTCAAATAATTTATATTTGATTTATTATCTTAACTTCCAAATGATTGCTTGATTTCTCTTTTTCTTTTTGTCAAATCAATTAACTTTTTTTTTTGTCAAATGAGAGATTATATTGAATCACGATTGACCGATCTACTAGTTAAATTTCTACATAATATAAACAAAGAGACTCGATCGTTGAACATGCAAATGAACTGCAATAGTAAGAACGAGATTTAAAGTCAGTAGGCCGGTTGACAGAAAAAAATGAACTGCCTTAAATAAACTTTCCACCAACCATTAAGCTAAAAGCAATTTGCGTCAGATCAATTAACTTAGCAAATTATTTTTCCTTATATGTCAATATGTAATTAAATCTGGTCATTTATGATGATTTGTTGCTTCACTCATTACCTAATTGAAACCCATTCACACTCACTGTCTTGGTGATTTTTTTTTTTTTGTCAATATTGGACCACAAATGGCCAGTCCATTAGTCAAATTCTTGCAAATGCAAACAGGAGGACTCGATCCCAGGATGTGCAAGTGCGCATTGCCTCTTGTGGACTTACCACCTGCAACTAGACTAAATACCACTTGCCAAAAAAACAAGAAAATAAGACAATAATTGTCAAACTATCAAAGAAAATATTGGAAACCGTAAAACTTTTTAGGTATAATGGTTTATATATACGACCCAATCCAATCAATGACAAGGTTTGATATTTTGATCTCTCAAATTTATAAAGTTTAAAATATAAATTTAGGATTATGGATCTAACAAATATTGAAACCCTAACTAATAGTTTATATATTTTCATATAATTACAATGAATAATGAAAATAATTAGTACTATTTTATACTTTCCACGGATCCGTATGAGTCCCACAATTCGTACTTTTTATTTATTTTACTGAATAAAATAATATGAAAAAGTAGAAATAAGAATTATTGGACACATCAGTGTAGAGAGCTGGTCCAAATCCAGCCGTCTTTTGCAATCTGACCAAAGTCCATTCAAATATAATTCAATATGTTACTTTTAATTTCTTCATTAGAAACTATTTTTTTGGTATATATAATTAATGTAGAGCCACCGTCCAACATTAGTCAATCTTATGAACTCATTATTCAATAATCAAACACCAAATAAATTATTTTGAGACTAATGGTTTCACGTTGTATTGAATTTGATTGATTGCGACAAACATCGCAAGAAACAATGGAGAGAGATAAAGGTTTATATAAAAAAAATCTTTATTGGGCCCATTTGGATCTCCTCTGAAGTTTAAATATTTTGGGCCCATCGTCTATTAAAGCCCATTTGGATCCGTTGGCCATTAGGCTAATAATTATTCCGACTTTTTTTTATCACGAATCATGAATATTTGTTTATAATTCATCTATAACTACTATAAGTCTATAACCAAACAAAAACTTATGATATTTTAAAGCATCATTTATGATAAAAAAAAATTGCATTTTATTTTTACCTATGTGGAAAAGTTATTGAAAATCTAGTTAAAGGGTTTTAGATTCAATTTATGATTCAATTTTTGAATAATTGAAACCAAAACTAATTTGTACAGATTAATTAATTATACTAACTATTGTCGGATACTTTGGTTACTGTTATACTATCTATTATTTAGGGTATGATTCGGTTTATATTTCAACTATTCATTCAGAATTGAATTATAGGAGAACTAAACCAGATTTTAGAATGGTCTTTATGTAGTTACATACCATATTTCTAAAATCGAAAAAATTGAATTTAATCGAATTAAACGAATATCTGAATACTTTTTTTTGTCAACTTGCCTATTGGTTTTTTAAATCCCGCTTTTATTATTGCAGGTAGAAGGTTCGATCCCTAGTGCCATGAGTATTTGTAAAGTGACTACATCACTGAACGAATTGTCCTCGGCGAATAACTGAATACTCAAAATTAGTCGAATCTTTTTATTATTTTATTAAAATTACTTTTTCTAAATAAATATTAAATAAATCTCACATATTTTTAAGATTAGTTTAAATAAAAAAGATGGTGCGTCATAAAAACCAACTGGATATTGAATTTATCTGTTAGGAACTTAATTTAGAAATAAATCAAGATTCAAAGAATATGATCGTAGTCATGTATGAATATTACCTGGCAATAAAAAAATAGCATTTGTATATCTTATAATAATAAAACAGGACCATAATGTATGGTATTCTCAAAACTATCGTACGTACTTTGTTTCCTGTTTTGGAAAGATTATAATAACAAACAGAAGATACGGTGCATGTGTCAAAATCATTAAATACTCACTTTTGCAATGTTAAAAGTTTCTTTCTCACAAAACGACACAAATTATATTTATAATTCTTTTTACAAAAATAGACAAAACTTAAGCTGTCTCTTACGTATCAACTCGAACTGTTTAAGTTGTTCTTTGTCTATTACGTTTACAATATAATATTATGTAAAGTAGAGAATAGTTTTATAGTCATCTAAAGTATATTTAAAGTGGATCAGACAAAAAAAAAGTATTTAAAGTGGAGTTATACTTACGGGAAAATGACCAACTCCGTCATTAACTTATTTGTTTTGAATTTTTATACACAAATTAAAACTTTTTTTTTGCATTTAGCTCGTGAATTAATATTAAATTTAATTTATCTCATAAATTATTAAAATTATGTCAAAATTTACATGATTTTTGAGATTTTAATAGTTAAGTAATAGTATATAAGCTTTGACTTTTTAAAAATGTGATACAAATTCAAATTTAGTATTTATTTTGTGAAGTTTATTAAGTACATAAAATCTTAGTTTGAGTATAAAAAATCTAAAGTAAACAAATTCACGGTAGAATTTAGGCCTGGGCATAAAAACTGATACCTGAAATATGAATCGAAACCGATCTAAAAAATATATTCTAATGTGTCTTATATTTATATACTCAAAAAATTATATCCGAACCCGAACTAAAATCGAATTAAAAACTGAACGTGTACCCAAATTTTTTTTTGTTAAATTTAAGTTTTTATAAACTTATTTCTATTAAATATTTACTTATTATAAATTTTTATATAGATTTATATATAAATACCCAAATCCGAATCCGATCTATACCCGAACCTGATCCGAAAAATAGAAATACTCGAATAGGTCCTAAATTGATAGAATCGAAAACCCGAAAACTTGAAATCTGAAAAAAACCAAACCCAAACCTGAACAGATATCGAAACGTCCATGCCCAGTAGAATCAACGTTTTTTGTAGACATTTACTATATATTGAAACAAATATAAATAACTAACGAAACAAATTGCGATATCTTTCTATATCCAGTTTTGTATGTATCTAAATCATAAAATATAGTATCATGCAAGTATATATATGGAACCAAATTGTTTTTAGTTAAAGTATTTAAAATGTATTGTTTGACATTGTATGATAACAACTCTATTGGTTGAATGACGCATAATGTTGCCAAGAAGCATATATATATATATATAGATAAATAATACTATATTATATTATTATTAATTACAAAACATAGGCAGATTTGGTTCAACTTGTGTACTTTGCGCCGTTGAAAACAGCAAAGATAGATTCAATGCACTTGTTCATTATCTATTATCTTCAAATATTGATTGTATATATGCATGTAGCTACGTACTTAGACACTGTTCTTGCTCAAATGCAATATCCTTTGAGATTTTCGCATCTTAGCTTCAACAAACTTCATCATTCTCTTAATCTTTTAATTAGTTTTCTTTTTCATTTTTATGTTATTCAAAGTGAAACTCAAGGGTTGTTTTTGTTTTTAGACTGAGTGTGAAATTAAAATACATGCAAGAATCTTGTTAAAGGGTTTTAATTCTCTTTGGGTGGAAATTGCAGATTTTTAACTTCTCTTCTCTTCCTCATCATAAATATTTTAGTTTATGAAAAATTCTTTGTATTTATTTTCAGTCTTCTCTGGAAGCTGATTTTGTGTTTATTTTCAGAGTGTGAATCGATAAACTTGTGTTTAGTTTACATAATTGCAAGACCAAAGTGATCAGAGAGCTGTTATTCTATAAGGTAAGCCAAATTTAGAAGAATGCTTAATTGTATCACTAATATTCGAACTTAATTAATTATAAGTATTTTACATAAAAGGGGATGGATCTAAACCTATGTATAATTATCCAATATTATTTACATTTTAGTGTTTTTTGGCTGATAAAGATTTAAAGTCGAACTTTCAATTTGCTAAGAGTTACGGGATTACTATTTTTGCCAAGTTTTAATTCCTGTATTTTGGGGTTTAATGAAAGTTAATACTATTTTTTCAAAGATTAAAACATAGCCATTCAATAATATGTCATTCCTTTAAGAGAAAAATTGTAAATCGTCAGAGAGATTAGAATTACTATAGTATTGATATGAATAATTTATTTTATTTTTTCAAAAATTAGAATGTTTTATATATATGTTAAAAACCATTTTTTTTTCTCTCGCATATATGAAGTTGAAATCTTATACTATACTTAAATAAGTATCATCAGTCAAAGTAGTATTTATAGTAAGTACTAAATTAGAATGTAGTGTATATATGAGTTTCTATTTTTTTTCCCAACAATATATGAGTTTCGAAAAAAATTGAATACAATTCTTATAATTAAATTTGTAATATATCTGATGTTTTTTTACCCCTTTTTCTATTATTTCTCAAGTAATTCTATGTTTTTCTTATATATGCTGTATTTTCATTATCTCTCAAATATTTCATTGTATTTTCTTTTTCCAACTTAACTCATTTTATTTCAAAAAGATAAGAAATCCAATATTGAAACTTAACTCAAGTAATATCTTATCTTCCTTAAGAAACAAATCAAATATCTCTTCACTCAATTTTTATTTATTTTCTATTTCTCAACAATTTTTTTACGTTTGGTATTTTGACAGCAGTTTCAAGACCATAACTTTTTCTACAATATTTTATATTACTATTACTAAATATATATCCTTTGAGATATTTAATTTATTGTGTTCACAGCAAAAAAAAGAGAACTTTGAATTAAAATATGACACGTTGTCAACGAACAGATAATAATATCGATGCACAATTAGCCGGCCCAGTAGCCAAATTTCTATATGATGTACAAATGAACTATTCTAAATAAATTTACTGGCGGCTACTAGGTCAAGAGCTAGTTGTAATTAATATTTAGTTTTTTTTTTCTTTTGTCAACGGCAAATTATATTGGACTGCAACTGGCCGGCCCAATAACCAAATTCCTACATAATGTAGGCGGTGAGACTCAATCCCTGGTTGTGTAAATGAGCTGCCTGATGTGAACTTACCGCCTGATACTAGGCTAAGAGCCATTTCTAATTAATATTTAGTTTAAAAAATGTTAAAAATGTATATTGCATCAGCAACTTTATTGTTAAAACTAAAAAAGGAAAAAAATAAAGCTCATATTAAAAAAAAGAACTGCGGTAAATGAAAAACTAACCACGGTAAAAAAAAGGGAAACTCGATAATCCTGGAAAAAAAGAAAGAAAAAAGAAAGAGAAAAGAAAAAGAGAGACGGCGAGAAAATCAGAAGAAGCTCGGTGGCGACCATAAATCGGTGCCGGAACGGAGAGGCTTAAGCCGTAGTAAAAGAGCTAAACGGTAAATATGCGCGCCGTTGCTTAGGTTTTCGGAATATAATCTTTTGTTGATTTTTGTAAGTATCGATTTCATGATCTGATTATTCTTCTACATGGAGAAATTCTATAGACTTTTGATGATTATCGCGTTCTTGTCGAAAATTTACTGTATTCAATCGAAGTAGTTAGCATTCGTTAGCAATCGAAGTAATTTGTGAGAATTAGGTTTATTTTCTGTCCCAATTTTGATGTAAAATGCGACTTCATGAGATAATTTTTCTTCAAACTCCTCATTTATCAAAGTGGGATTGTAGTTTATCCATGTTTTTTCCCAAATTACTTAAATCGTATTTTAATGGAAATGTTTAGCGGATTGGATAATGATTTCATCGTATAGAGTCCTGTTTGGTGTTGGTGCTTACATGAATCAAACACAGTTAAGGTCTTTGCTCAAATTTGTGAAATAATTGTGCTATATGAATCCAAAAGTTCACTTTTTTCTGTCACTGATTCAGCAAACAATTTATGATTTACAAGAAACAGAGATATTAGCCACAGACAGATGTTTCTTCACTCATTCAGGTAAGTAAGATCGGATATATATAGTCAGTATTGAAAACATGAAACTCTCAGACAAAGGATCCAACTGGATAAACTAATCTGTGTAAAAAAACAGCTTCTTTTTTTGTGTTTTCTGAACATTAACACCAATTACAGAGGAGAAGAAATCGTCTCTTATATATTTTGTGTGATATAAACAATGTATTAACTATTTTACATGTAGAAAATTTACTTGGTTACTGTTTAGTGATGCTTTGGTGATGATGCATAGAGTAGATACATCAGGGATGCACACATTAGGATTACAAAATCCATAAAATCATTCAGAAGACGAGCTATGAAAATTGCCTTGTTGAATTCTGTGGTTTTGGTGGGTATTACTTTGCATCATCATCATCATCATCAGGAATTGTTCTTCTTGATTGTATCAATGAATCTTTGCTGTAAAAAATCGTTGCTCGAGATGTAGTCAAGAAAATCATTGAAACTAAACTCACCATAGGCAGGTGCATTGTTTTCACTTACGAGCTTTGGTGCTGGACTTATTTTTTTGTGCAGAGGTAGACTGTGAAGACTTGCAAAAGATAGTCTTTTGACATCTTTATTCACTGTTACACGATGAATCACACTCTTGTATATGCCATTGCTCATAACTTCTACCTGATCACCCAACTGAATTATCAATGCTCCTTCAATGTACGGAACTCGAACCCACTTTTGGTTACTATCCATTATCTGGAGTCCCTGGCTAGTTTGAAGTAAGATGGTCAGTGAGCTGAAGTCTGAATGTGGTGGCATTCCCAAGGCAATTTCAGGTTCAGGACATGCTGGATAACAGTTCACTGCCATGACTTGTGAGCCTTCTTCAATCTCTTCTTGTAAGTAATTTTTCTCCAGTCCCAGGCTTTCTGAAATAGCTTCTATCAACTGCTTATGTAGCAGATGTGTTGCCTCTGCGTACTTGCCCACTTTATCCCTGAAAGGAAGAAAGATATCAGAAAATTATAACAAAAAGATTTCTTACTGTTACTGAGGTAGTGAAATTGGCCTATAGATAGGTTTAACTCACTTGTAGCATGGAGGATTTGATGGCCACATATTGATCCATTTTGAAAGTGGATGAGAGTAATGCTTAATGAAATCTCTCCAGTAGTGAACTCTGTCTGTTGAATGGTTGAGGCTTGTGCCATACCTTACTGGCTCATGAACATTTGCAGACACCAGAAGCATCTTCTCCTCCACAGGTAAGTCAAAGAACTTTGTTGCTGCATCTAGGGCATCTTTAACCACTGATGATGGTATTCCATGGTTTGTAACCTGTGGGGAAGCAAAAGTTAGAGCTTTATCTCTTTGTTTTGTAAAGAAAATGAGAGCTTTAAGTAGAGAAAACATGCATGCATGCACTTTGTGTTCTCATTTAAGGCTGAGATTGAGGATTTTGTCTTTTCTTTTTCTCTCTGTTTTTTATTTGCCCTGATCAGGGACTTTGTTACACATGACATAAATGCAAGAAGACAATAGCCGTCTTTCTAAGTCAAAATTGATTGGTGGATGCAATAAGCTGATAAGTTCACTCTAGGGCTTCTTCTAGTGACTAAGCATATAATCACTTAGACTTATTTTCGATGAAAGTTAGACATGATTTGCCTGAAATATAACATGTAAACACCAAATTCTATACCTGAAAGAAACCAAATTCCTTGCAGGCCATCTCTATAGCATGAATTGCACGAGATCTAAGCAAAGGTTGGTTTAGAAGAGAGAGATCAATGACAGGAAGTGTTGTCTCTTTGATGTCTATGCTTGAACCAAGAGCTGGTCTTTGAGATGGTGGAAGAACATAACGATCAGGAACTTGAGGCACACCTGAATTAGTAAGTGACATTGCACTTGTAAAAGAATCATCAAGCAAAGTCTTTTTTGTTTCATCCATTTTTGTTCTGCTTTGCAACATGCAATAGCTTATATATATCATATATATACGGTTATAAGTCTTGTAGAAAGATACTTTTAATAAATATCTGAATTTTGAAGTCTTATATAAGTTTTCTTGGTTCTGCTTACGGTTTTGAAAACCACTGGAGCTTGTGATCATCTTTACATTAAATGTTGTAGTGTGACAGAGAATTAAAAAAGTGAAACGACACGTTTTCATGAAGACACTCATCTGATAGGAGGAGTCTAAACCGGTATTTTGATTACATTTTGAACCGGTTTTCAGGGGCAAAATCGTCTTTTAGATTGGGTTCTCTGGATTTAGTTACCGCCATTGATAAAAGCCTTTTATGATATTTTAGTTAAGTAGAGAAACTTGTTGGTGATGACGTCATTTATTTTATTAATAAAATAATAAAAAATATATATAATTAATATTATCATTTTTTTTAAAAAAGATTTGGAAAATAATACATGCATGCGAAAATGAATCTGTACAAGTAGAAGATAAATTGCTGACGTCATCATTCTTTTCTTTGACTTGGGCTGTTGACTTCTAAGTCGGTTAAAAAGCCCAGTTTTGTTATTATGGGCCTTTAGAGTAATGGGCTTTATTGTATGATAGTAATGGGCTTACAAGTTGGAACTTGACAATCTGATTTCGACATGTTTCCATATTTGGATCATTGTGTAAATTAGTATTTTGATAAATTAATGATATTATTTATCAGATTAATGAAAAAATTGATAAATTAATATATTTTTAGATTGTTATGGATATGATTATACAAATAATAAAATATATAATGTATGTTTTGATATGAAGCATTATAAATAATCGTCTTATATTTTTATTTTACTAAAGTAGTTTCTTGCAACGACTTATTCTGGGTCAAGAAAATGTTTATTTTTTCCATTAACGTGCATAGCTTAGCTAATAGACTATGAATCATTACCTTGACCAAAAATAACTTTTATACATTTCCTTGATGAAAATAGTAAGTATTTTCTTTTTGTTTGGATATTAAAATAATTTTTTTAAAGTAAATATTGGGTTACAAATAACCGGTTCATTAGCCAAGTTCTTGCAAATGCAAGCAGGGAGACTCGATCTCATGATATGTAAATGCGTATGTCTCTTGTGGACTTACCACTTACCACTAAACTAAATGCCACTTGCAATATTAAAATAATTATTAGCAAACGCGTTTTGATAGAATAAGATCTTATATTTAGTATTTCCATAACAATGACCTTTAATTTCAAGATTTGATTTTAATATCTACAATTAAAGAATCAAAAATTATTGCAAAAACAAAATTTTAAATTTGGAGTATTTAGAGTATTGATCATATGATATAAAGAAATTAATAATTAGACTATGTGAAAAACTAATTTTGTTCTTTATGTTATTTATTTTCCTTTAGAAGCTAATGGATTACACACGATAATGATTAATTGATTATAATAGCCCCACAAGGCACGCTCTAGACCTCCACTAGAAGTCTCCTCTAAAATTTGTTGTGGTCAATAAATTGATAGCTAAACAATACATAGTAATTATACTATTTGGTTTTATTCTATTATTGACCATTTTGCTTTTTATGAGTTTCTTTCAAACACTTTTGGTTTTGTATTAATTTCATCTTTTCGAGAAACCAAAAGCTCGAATATTGTAAAGATATGTTTCACCTAACACCATACCAATTTTTGTTCATTATACATATAATATTCTAAAAATTGGCCTTTGAACATGTTAGGCATCTTCCTATTATTATCATATTACCTAATCCCAATTTTATTACATTTTTTTCATATTTTATTTCTAAAAACGTTAAGATGTCATTTCGAAACTTTGTTCATTATAAGTTCTTATCCAATGGCTTCTGAAAACTTTGGAATAATTAAGTTAGTCAATGGTCAACACCTTGCTAATTCCATTAAAAAAACTTCCATTGATACAACAATTAGATTTGGTATGTAAAAGCTTTTCATATCTTTATGTCATTCAATATATAGATTTTAAAAAGGAGTTATATTGATAAAAGTCTTGTTCAAATGTGCAACAAAATTGATTTAGATATAAACCTCATAGAACTGTTTTTTTTTTTTGGGTAAGAATATATCTTAAATATATATGTCAATTATACACAAAAATAAATTCTAAACTAAAACGAATACTAGCAAATGACTCTTAATCTATTAGTTGGTGGTAAGTACATTTAAAACAACTCATTTGCACAACTAGAGATTGAGGAATTTGGCTACTTTACTGGGTAGTTGTGGTCCAATATAATCTGTCGTTGACTAAAAAAACTAAAACAGATACTATATGAACTAAACTATGCTAGAGAAATTTGTGTTAATTATTAAATACATGATAAATTTTTTGTTTTATTTAATGAAATTCTTCAAAAAAAAATCATAGCTTCAAATATTCTGTTTCAAGGCATAGAGTGATTTCACTTAACCTCTCTGATCTTTTGCTTCAGTTTTAAGGAATATTAAGCACCTGCAGTTTGCAGATTCCAGAACATGTTAAATTAAGTAATAAATACAATTAAAATGTTTGTCAACTCAAAAAATACAATAGGGATGATATATATTAACTGCATTATACTCATATTGGAATTAACAAACCCATGTTCTCAGCAGACTTAATGTAGAAAAAAAATAGGACAAATAGGAAGAAGCCACTCACTAGAATTTATATAATTTAAATTGAATAAATTCATCAAACAATTCAATTAATTATCCATTCCATTATTATTCTAGTTTGAATGCATAAGAACAAAGAGTTGGTATGCATCATGACAATTTCTTATAAAATTTTGTATAATATAAAACATTGAAAAAAGAGAAGATGAAGTTGTTGAATGAGTTAGCTAGGCGACGACTTTTTCATACAAATTCATTTACTTAATTTCTATAAAAACACCAATCTTCATTTCTTCTCTCTATATAATCACTATCTTCTCTTTACATTTATACCAAATAGTCTTATCTTTCTTTCTAAGCAAACAAAAAATGGCAATGAATGGTTTGTCTATCGCTCTTCTCCTAGTTTTGGCCATTGTCCCAGCTACAATGGCTGAGACTTTCACGGTTGGTGGTACTGATCAATGGGACAGTAATGTGGATTATACAGCTTGGGTTAAGGGAAAGACTTTCAAAGTTGGCGACATTCTTGGTAAATCATCATCTCGATTACATTACTTAGAAGTTATGACTTTTATTGATATAGAATTCGATCAGAAATAAGTTTTATCGGTCAAATAGTTAAATATCTTCTTATTTTTAACCAAAATTTGAGTTTATAAAGTAACAAAATATGAAATTTAGAGAATTTAAATTATAAATTGAATTTTGTCGATTCGGTTATTGACAATAAAAAACGTGGTAAGTGGTTAGGTACATGTTAGAGTCATAAATTCTTATTCAAATATATGATTCAAAATTCGTGTTTTTGATTGAATGGTTGTTAAATGTCTTTTCCATAAGTTTGGATTTGATTTGACAATCGTATAGTTTGTGATAAAATCGGAATCCGAATGGTATGACTTATGATTGAAATTTGTTGATTAAGCTATACTTAACCTAATATTGAACTCAAATTTGGTTTGGTTAGGAGTTTGATTAGTTTTATATATGAGATGACGAATTCAAGATAACTTGTTCCACAAGAAAACTCTTTACTTTACATAGTTTCTGATTTGTTTCAATGATGTTTGAAACAGAGTTCAAGTACGGTGGTTCACACTCACTAGATGTAGTTGACAAAGCTGGATATGATGCCTGCGACGGCTCAAACGCGTCTGAGCAACACTCTGATGGAGACACCAAAATCGAACTCAAGAAAACAGGACCAATGTATTTCCTCTGTCCTACAATAGGTCACTGTGCAAATGGTATGAAGCTAGCTGTTACAGTCGAAGCTGCTTCTTCTGGTTCACCAGCTACTCCTTCAACACCAGGCTCACCTCCAGCTTCAGGTGGACCAGCCACACCCACACCTTCAGGATCAACTCCTTCTTCTCCTTCTCCTCCTCCACCTGCAGGTGCTGCAACTAAAGGAATGATGAGTTATGTTTTGGTTGGAGTTTCAATGGTTTTGGGTTATGGTTTGATGATGTAAGAGCCAGTGTGGAGTCAGTGCTTATGTGTGCCACGTCAGAGTTCATTATGATTCTTAGGATTATATTATTTGGCATTTGATTATTGTTATCATTATCATCATGATCACGATCACTTCTTTCTCTTATTGTAATAAAATCATTATTATAACATTTTCTCTTATCTTTACATTTCGTCTTATTGGTTTTGGACTCATATTTAAAATCAAATAATATTATGTTGCCAATAATGAATCACGTAATAGCTGTACCAACAACTAAGAGAAATTATCAATGTTTACTCAATTTTGAATACCGCATAAGAAACATAAAGGAGAAGACAATGCTAATGAAACTTGACCTTAACTAAGATCGTCCCTTTAGAGATATAACTCAAATAATAAAGAAGATGCGACTTTTCACAAATTCCCTTAAACCTAATTGATCACATTTAGTTGTTCTCACGTTTTCTTTGTATATAAACCATCACTGTTTCTTCCTCTTCACATCTTTAATCAAGAGGTCTCTCCAAGTTCGAACCAAAACATGGCAATGAATGGTTTATCTAACATGGCTGCGACCGCTTTTCTTCTAGTGTTGGCCATAGTCCCAGCTGCAATCGCTGACATTTACACGGTGGGTGGTGCCAGTCAATGGGACAGTGGTGTGGACTATATAGATTGGGTTAAAGGAAAGACTTTCAGGGTTGGTGACATTTTAGGTAAGTTATTGATTGAGATAACTTATTGTACAAGAAATCTCTGACTTCTTTAATGTTGATCTTAATTATGGTTTGAAACAGAGTTCAAGTACGGTCCTTCACACTCGCTGGATGTGGTTGATAAATCTGGATATGATGCCTGCGACGGCTCTATTGCGTCTGAGATTCACTCTGATGGAGACACCCATATCGAACTCAAGAAAATAGGAACAATGTATTTCATCTGTCCCACGCCAGGTCACTGCGCAAGTGGCATGAAGCTAGCCGTTACGGTCGTGGCCTCCTCGTCCTCTCCTCCCACCTCAACCTCGTCGCCACCATCACCTCCTCCCACCTCAGCACCATCAGTTCCTGACGCTCCTCCAACCGCAAAGGAGGAGTTGCCTTCGTCTGATGGAACATACCAAGCCGGATGGGGGTCAACCACGCCTCCTCCACCGCCTCCACCGCCATCAAATGGTGCGTCTAGCGGAGTAATGAGCTACCTGATGGTCGGCATATTGTTGGTGTTGGCTTGCAATGTATGGGTTAAGTAATGGGTTAAAGCCACCGTGGAGGCAATGCTTTTGCTTTTCCTTGGAAGCAAATGGACGAGCTCTGATTCTTTCTGTTCTTCAGGTTTATTTAATCATGGTTCAATCGGTCTGGTCCGGTCCGATCAAACCAGCCTTTGATTTTTCTTAATAAACGTTACATATGTGACTGAAACGCATATTAAATCATGATTATTATCATCGCACACACTGACACCAATTACTATCATCGCACACACTGACACAAATTACTCAATCATCTTAACACCAATCAACACACAGTAACTAAAAAACCTGAACGCTTTGTTAAGAAAACAAACTCAATTTTAGCTACACACTCCTTTGCAACCAAAACCCCCAAACCAAATTGAGATTTATCCCAATCTCTCTCTCTTTTCTCGCTTTTCTTTTGTTTTAATAATAACAACTCGATGTTGGAGTTGTTTCTGAGAACCAACAAATCACAAGTAAAGGCCAAAATAAGCCAAAGCGTTGAAGAAAGAGAGAGAGAGAAGAGAGAAACCTTTGTGTTATTTCAAGTGGTTAGAAACTCTTTCTTCTTCTTTTACTATTATTAATATCATACCATAAGAGGAGTCGACTGGCTATTGAGTGAGAAGAGCGTAGGAAGGTAAGTCCTCAAGATGCAATATGTCTTCTAGCATTAGCTCTCTCTCCAACTGTCTCCTTGTCGATTTCATCACCGTCTGTGTCAATCCATTTCACATCGTCAGCTCATTTCATACAAATTGACATAACTCAATATCTCTGTTTTTTGAGATTGTTTGCAACCCCAAGAAAGATATTATTAAGAGTGAGAAGCTACGTACGTTGAACTCCATGTATGAGGCGCGCATTGAAAGCCATTGATGATCCATTAGCTTAAATGCTATGCAATAAAGAAGGTCAAAGGCAGATTCGTTCTCTGAAACACCAAGATAAACACTTATTCCAATCAGTGTCAAATCCCAATTAGAGCACCATGTGTTAAAAAAAGGCTTCACCATTCAATGAAAACAAAACAGCACTGTTGAATTGAAAGGAATCAGCAATGTGTGAGAGATTACCAGATTGAAACTTCAGAAAAGTTGCCCCAACAACTGTTCGTGGTTTCACTGTCAATATTTTCAAGGATATACAGTTAGAAAACTCCCTTGGTTAATTCAATACAATATTGAGTACCATTATCAAAATGAGAGACAATGAGCAAATATGAGACTGCTTCCTATAGTGTGCAAGAGAACTCTGTAGTAGTATGGGCTTCCCAATTCTATGGCTTAAGATGTCAATAACAACTATTATGATCATGAATCATGGCAGATAAGTAAATTACTATAGCTGTATACCTGCTTCAAGGTCAAGCATTTGGATGAGCATGAATGTTAAGTTGATACCAGCAACAGCAAAGGGGTATTCCCATACAGACCGATCCCCAACCTGCTTCCTCAGAAGGTCCTGGAAAGATTTCTGCAGCATATAAACATGTCGTGTTAAAAAGGAAGTGATTGTACACATATTTCGAGAGTTATAAGGGAAACTGCTCATATTTTTTTTCTGATACGTTTATATATATGGTAAATCAGTATACCTTAAAGTTTCTAGCGAAGTACAGCAAGTTTTCGAGAGATATGAAACCACCACCCCTGTCAGATGATGCACCTTAAGTCAAAGAGGATAGATACAAGAAGTAACTGTCACATAAATGATGTGGAAAGTCAGTGTTATACCTAAAATCTGTTGACGGGTCTTTGCCCTGCCAACCCATCTCTTTCCACTGCTCAGATATTAGGCCATGAAGCTCTTCTTCAGGAAAAGCAAGTTTCCACAGATCCCTCAGAGCTTCCTAAGAGCGTACGAAGAAGCCAGAGAGTTATTATCAATGCTGGTGCATTTCAATTTATGATGATAACTAACAGTAAGAAGGTCACAGGATGCAAATATGTAGTATTCTACCATCCTCAATTGATGGCTCAAGTCTAATTGGTTTTATAAGAAATTCGAAAAGCTTTAAAGTCCTCTAGGAAAGTGTACCTGATGTAGGGGTATTGTACTATCATAGGCCACATCAATGCGGTTCTGCAAACTCTGCAAACATTCCTCCTGCATGTTCCAACAACAGGGTAGAAGTTATTAGATACCTGGATGGCTGGTTATGCTTATAGTTATAAGTACCCAGCTAATATAGAGAGGACAACACACATTAATTTCATGTAGCGAACAAGAAAAAATGAGTACCTGAGCAGGTGTTAGATCAAAGGTAGAATTTGCGTCACTATCTCTTCTCTGAGCACAAACACAAGAAAGACCCCGGCCTAACCAAGCTGCTGATCCAGGCACATCAGCTATAAGAAAACAAATAAACTGGCATCAGTATAGAACTTCAATGTTTTCATCAAATGGTTACTAGTTGCTTATCCGAGATGCTGAGGATTTGATTTGATGTCTCAATAATACTTATAAGAATGCTACTCTACAACTACCTCTGCCATAAATTAAGTTTTGACAACAAGCTGCAACTTTAGTTTTAACTTTACTACATCAACCTAGAAACCGGTTCAGCAACTAGGCAAACAGACAGTAACATTTATAGCAAAGAATACAGAAAACCAAGCAATGTAAAACGCATTTACAGATAAGAATCATGCACATGGAGTTCAGGAGTATATCAAGCAACGATCTGACTCACAAAATATCACCAAAACAAAAACAAAAATGCAAACGTAAGTGAAGAGTGAGATGCACAACGTGTTAATCTCAATGAATCGCTTAGTGATGTAAATTACCAGATGTAGAATTGTAAACACTTCCTCGTTCGAGACCCTGAGAAATCCTCCTGACGGCTACGAACGAGCCTTCTCTATCATCCATCTCTCAATATCCTTATCGCTACTCCGATTCACCTCAGAATCTCCATCTCTTGTATCATCCTGAGAACAATCAAACCGAAATTGAAAATCTAATCCAAGTAGAAACAATCAAATACAGACGCAATGCAAATCACAAAAACCTCACGATTGATAGAACAAACGAAAAGAAAGTAAGAGAAGAATATAATCACCGTCGAGAATCGAGACTTCAAACCAATCGAATCAACAAAACGATCAATCTCGAAACTAGTTCTAGAATCTTGAACGAATTGCTTTTTGACAGAAACGAAAAATCAAGCAAGCAACAAACTACAATGGTTTCCAAGATCTACAAAGTGACACCGTATTGTTATCGGCGATTGAAGATAATCCGACGGCGAAACCGAGCGGAAAGAGGGAAAATAAAATAGAAAGATTTTTCCGTTTCTTTCTAATTTCTTTAATTTCGGGTTTAAATAAAATTTAAAAAGTGTGTGTTTATAGCTACATCATGAGCAGGTTCAGGCCATCTCCAATCCATACACCAAATTTAGTATAAAAATAACACCAAATTTAATATTGTAGTGTTCTATTTAAATTTTCATCTACAATTCATACACCAAATCTCATATTAAAATAACATTATTTAATATTATATTATTAAATTTAAGGTTCTCTTCATTATTATATTATTAAATTTAGTATTCTTTTAGTTTTGTAATAATTTGATAAATAATTAAAATAAAATTTATCTTAGTGGCAGACGGTAAGTCCACTTAATGCAGCGCATTTGCATAACCCGGGATCGAATCTCCATGCCTACATTGTGTAGGAATTTGGTTATTGAGCCGGCCAGTTGTGGTCCAATATAATCTGCCGTTGACAAAAAAAAAAAAATTTGATAAGTAATTAAAATAAAATATTTTTAATACTCACATTCGATAATTATTAAAAAAACAAAAAAGATATATACTACTTGCAAGTGGCACTTAACCTAGTGGCAGGTGGTAAGTCCACAAGAGGCATGCGCACTTACACATCCTGGGATTGAGTCCCCTGCTTAGATTTGCAAGAACTTGGCTAATGGGTCAGCCATTTGTGACCCAATGTTGACAAAAAAAAAGATATGTACTACTTTTCAGAATTAATGTATTTAGAGCACAAGTGTTCAATTAATATAGTTTGAAATTTAATATAAGCTTTTCGGTATTTGATTTTTATTTGCCAATCTAAGAATTCTTGAAACCTACCATCATCATCACCCACCATCTTAACTTCAGTTGTTGGTAATTCGACTTGATCAATTATTTCATGAACATCACGCTTATTCTCTATGATAATATTATGCATTATAATACAAGTTGTTATTATATCATGTAACACATGCTTATTCCACATGTGTGCATGTCCGACAACAATTGCAAATCTTGATTGCAATACTCCAAATGCACGTTCTACATCTTTTCGACGTGCTTCTTGCTTCTTTGCAAACAATTTTTTTTAGGACCATGTGGATTATGAATTATTTGAACAAGCATATACCATTTTGGATATATACTGTTATTTAGATAATAACCCATATTATAATTTTTTCCATTAATAACATAATTAGCGGGTGGAGCAATTCGTTCAGCTAGATTAGCAAAAATATGAGAAGCTTTTAGAACATTAATATTATTGTCAGATCCCGTTAGACCCAAAAATGCATGCCAAATCCATATATCATAATCGGCTACTGCCTTTAAAATAATAGTTGGAGATCCACTACGACCAACATAGTGTCTCTCCAATTTTTTGGAAGTTTTTTTCACTTCCAATGCATACAATTTAAACTACCGAACATACATGGAAATCCTCGACTTTAACCAATGTGGAGTAACTGTGCAACATCGTTAACGTCAGGGGATCGAAGACAGCGTCTACCAAATACCTCAACAACAACACGACAAAGGCGTTTAAACTTTCAATGGTTGTAGACTCTCCTATTTTTATATACTCATCGGTTGAATCTGTCGGTGTCGTACGCCAACATCCAAAATACAACATTTATTTTTTGCAAACCAGACAATCCAAGTCTCGCCAAACCATCTCTTTGCTGGACAAAGTAATTGTCATGTCTTTGTATAGCTTCAAAAATTCGTAGAAACAAAGGACGACTCATCCGAAATCTTCTTCAAAACATCATCTCAGGAAACAAAGGACTATGTGCGAAGTAATCATTAAAAATATTGCGTGAAACATTTTCCTGGTCATGATTTATAACTATATGATCCGGAATAGATCCACCATGGGAACTTTCAAAGTTAAACATGTTGATTGCTGATGAAATCGTTGTTTGTAGTAATATGATCCATTACTTGATTTTGGATATCATCATAGTAATCATTATCCTAAGATTCAGAAAAAGAAGATGGTGAATGAGATGAATTACCATAGTTGAAATTCATCGTATATTAGAAGGAAAAGAAATTGATGGTGTAATTCATCTTTTTTCCAACCATGTTGCTCATTTTATAGTGTAAGAAACTTAATCTTTTTTTGAACAATATCTAACCGTTGCATTGAGTAGTCACTTCATGTCTTCCAAAAGAATCTTCCAATCTTAGTCGTTGATTTTTTTTACCAAACCGTTGCATTGAGTAGTCACTTCTTGTCTTCCAAAACAATCTTTCAATCTTAAGCATTGATTTTTTTGATACCAAGAATCTCTTAACCTAAGTCGTAGCTTCTTCGCTCACTTTTTTTATAAAATATATACGTCTCTTTCAACAAACACACAATTATGTCATGTGTATCTTGATGTTTCTTAAAATCCTATCATAGGAATACCCAATCAGGAGATCAATTTTGGACTAGGATTTAGACTGAATATGAAAAATCTCCAATTTTGCATACTCAACAAAGGCCAAGAAGATCTTTACAAACTTGAATGACAACAATCCTTGATGCAGTCTCCAAGTAAAGGGGATGTATTACCAGATTGAAAACAAAAATCCTAACAGTGCTTCTGAACAAGACATTGTAAGTATATATATATATATATATATTATATTATGTGTTTTTATATCTTTGTTTATGTATTGAATTTGCTAACTTATTTCTATTTATCTTTATCAATATTAAAACAGTTAAACCAAGCAAAGATGTTACTAACACAAGATGCAAAATACAAGAAAAGATTCAAATCCGATCATGTGTGGCCAATTCTTAAGGTATTAAATTCTTTTTTGAAAAACCACACTAATAGATCAGGTGCATTCCGAGAAGAAGTTTGTAATCATTTTTCACCTCCATCACTCCAAGATGACTCATCACCAACCCTGCTATAAATTCGTTCAATCTTAATACGAGTGCTGAAGAAACCAATTTTAATAGTTCTCATATACATATGGGTGTGAAAAAAGCAAAGAGAAAACAACAATATGATGAAAATTTTAAAAAACTGATGGAGCAAAATGAAAGGCTTATTAAAGCTATTACTAAAGGTACGTCTGAAAGAAATGAAATTCATAGAAAAAGGTAGAGGTACAAAGAATGAGAGAAGAGAATAAAGTATTATTTGCGGATATGAGTTGTATAATTGATCCAGCGTGTCGTGCAAATATTGAAAAGAAAATGGCGATAATTCTTAGCAGAGGAGTACCAACAAACCAATATGAAGAACATGGAGAAGATTCTAGAAGCCAATATCGTGAATCTCAATATCGAAAAACTCGTTATCAAAACGATTAAGTTTAAGGAGAACACATTCAAGGACAACAAACTCAAGGTGAAGACTAAAATTCACCAAATGACCCGCAAGAGTATTCTCTATACTATGATTTGCTTAGCGTAACAAGAAGTAATTTTCCTGAATTTTAAATTATCGTTTAAATTTATATTATGTTTCAAAAATTATCTTATTGTATTTTGGTTTTATGTGTGTTTAGTTTTAGTTTTGTAATTTTATATTTCTAGTATTTGAGTTGAATTTAATTATTATTATTATTATGTATTTAAAATTTTCATTAATTTAAATATGTTGTGCAAGATAATATTACATATTAATTACAACTAAAATTTTATCATATTAAAATTAAATGTAAATATAATTAGATATAGATTGGGTTCAATAATTTATTCATCAAAATATCAACAAATAATATATTGAATCATTATATATTCTAAAAATAATAAAAATCATAATAAAATAATATATGTTTTTTGGTGTTTTATAAAGAGTGTCATAACAATTATGATAGTGCCACACCAATTACATGCTAAAAACATTTGCAATGTAAGACTCTTACAACAATCTCTCAAACGAAAAAATAATAATAAAATAATAAATAATATTTTTTTATTATAAATTTTTTTAAAAATTTTAGAAACTTTTACTCATAGTCTTTTAAATAAAAGATTCTTCTATCTTTTTTAAGAAACTTTTTTATTAAAATATTATTTTTTTATGAAAAATGGATGGTTTAAATATGCTTTTATTAGAGCCGCTCCTAAAAGCAAACAGGTGGCAAATTAGGCTAGTGGACCCCAGCGCGTGTAAGTCTCCATCAGAACAAAAAAGTTGAATTCGTTAGGTTATGCAGCAATTTATAGATAAATAAATTTGGTACTTAAAAGTCAAACGTCAACGACTTTTTGAGTTCTAATTTCCATTTTAATCAAATTATATCCAATAATAAATTTAGTTACATATATTATTCCATCAATTATTATTTTATTTTTTTATCAACGATACATTATATTAAATTATAATTGGCCGATCTAGTAAACAAATTCTTATATAATATAAGTAGAACGACTCGATTCTTAGTTATACAAATAAATTATCTTAAATAGACTTACTGCCGACCACTAAACTAAAAGTTATTTACCGTTAATTATTATTTAGATTATAAAACACGATAAATAACACAAATCTTCTGAATTAATAACACAAAAATAATAGCAAGATCAATAGGCATGGGTATAGGACCGCATGGTTTGATGGGGAAAAAGTTTAACTAAAGCCGGTTTCAATATATAATCTTTTGGTCCACAAAATTGTTAATCATTCATCCACATGTGATATGTTTATAAAGAGTTATATGAATCAATTATTAATTTATATAAAAGACTTTTTGTGAATGTTATATTATCTATAGCAACAAAACTATATCGTATTTATATATCTTGTTGCAATCTATGTATGTGTGGAGCTTATGGTATAGTCCACGTGATATGGCAAACTTTGTGCGACCACATTATTCTCTCTTTTTTTCAGAACATTCTTTTTTTCAATGTAACTAAATTCATTTTATATTCATGAATTTTTCCATTATATGAAATAAAAAGATGTAAGAGAATATTTGACCGACAAAAACTATAAGATTTTTCTGGAATGAATAAGAAACATGTATAAATCTTATGTTGTCAAGTAACACATTAATTATATATTATTTATAACTATTTGTCTATTGTCTGAATAATTATGGTTTAGTGGTAAGAGACAAGTCTGAGCTGCATGTATTCGTGATTTCTATTCTCTCAATTTTTATTTTTTTTCAACTAGCTTATTAGCTTTCTAAATCTCCTCCTACTACTGTAGGTAGGGGTTCAATCCATGGTGCCTTGAAGATTTGTAAAGTGACTACACCACTGAGGCACATGTTCTCAACGATTCCCGCAATTTAAAAACTACTTTATAATTATTTGGAACACCTTCTATACAGATATGAACACATGCTTACTATCTATTTAAATATCCAAAAAGAATATATATTTTACAAGAAAATAGTCTAAACTCCTCAATTCTGGAAACTTATGAGTTAAAAACAAAATAAAACTATTTGTCTATTACAAAGAAAATATGAAACTATATGATATATCTTATGACGACAGTAACATAATAACGGATACAACTACCATCGCACCAGTCGGAATATATATCTTCTTTTGATTCTCAAACTTGATTTACTTTAAGATTTTGGTCAAAGCTCTTAGTTTATGGCCTTCATGTAATGTTTCTTTCGCTGTCAATTTTGTTATTTAGTTTTTAAATTTAACAGTATATAATATTTCTTTCGTTTCAATGATTTTTTAAGCAAATGACTCTTAATCTAGTAGCCGGCGGTAAGTTCATTTACGACAACTCATTTGCACAACCAGGGATCAAGTCTCCCTACCTACATTATATAAAAATTTGGCTATTGAGCCGGTCAATTGTGGTCTAATTAATTTGCCGTTGATTAAAAAAATGCAATTTTTAAATACTTCTCTTTTGCTTTACGCAATTAAAAGATAACCTACTTTTCGATGACCTTTGTCTGGTCATTATTTCTATTTTCAAAATTATTTTAAATAATAAAAACCATAAAAAATATCGTCCTAGTGTTAGTCTTTCAACGTCTTGATCTCCAATATTCATGTAAATAAATTAACATTGTTTTTTAACAAATTGAGATTGAAAAAAGTCATTGTTACAACTTTTAAGCCTAAAAAGGAACTACTTTTAATAATCCTCGTGGTCCATTAACTTTGTAGGCTTTAAGGACTAATGGGCTGAAATATTTGAGATTTTACTAATGGGCCTAAATAAATGGCCCATTGAAATCTCAAACGAGATCGTTAATTTGAAACTTGTGGCTCAAAGTCAATTTGCTTAGTTATTATCATCTTCTAGAAAACGATGGAAACGCCATTTCTTCAGCTCTGTAAAAGCTTCAGTTATTCTTCAATTTCATGTCACAACCACAATTTATGCTATGGATTTCACAATGCTTTGTTGGTTCCTTCAATCTGCAAATTGCGGCGATCAAACGATGGCGGTGGGAGAAAAATCGTCGCGCGAAGCTCAAAACAAGACGGAAATAGTCGTCTGGGAAATAAAGGGAAAGCGATTCTGAAAGGTAATAAAGAGAATATATGGAGCGTAGATAACGAAATTGCGGAGAAGGAGAAGCGTAAGGGGAAGCCGAAAGGAAGAAAAAGAGGGAAGAGATTAGGTGGAGGAAGGAGGAGTAGACATGGTAGAGTTTTAGTTTCTGGGACGATGTTAATTGAGTCTGAGACTGTTCTTCAAACTCAGGTTTCGACCTACGTCTCTTCAATTTCTCAAATTTGTTTGTGAAATTAGCTAATTTAGAATCGATGAAATTGATTTCTTAGGAACCTGTGATTAAACCAGTTTGGAGAACATTTGCAAGTAGTGTAAGTGGGATTTGGAAAGGTGTAGGAGCTATCTTCTCGCCAATTACTGCAGAGATGGAACCGATTGATATTGGGAAGAAGAACGAGAATCTGTATGATTGCTATACTCTTTCTCGGATTGAAGCGTTGCCATCTCCTTCTGGGGAATCTGAGATACAGAGGAAAATCAATTGGGTCACATTGAACCCTCATGGAGAGTTTTTCCAGAATACTGAGAGTAAAGAAGAGATATTGGTTGATCAGACTGGTGTAGATAGCCGTTTGCCTAAGTTTGAGTCTTTTAACTTGAAAGCAAGTGATGTCATGGAAGAGGGTTCCATGGTAGATGAGCCTGGCCTGATTTACTTCGAGGTATGGTTCAATGTTCTTCTTTTGGTTGGAACCTTTGGTTGATCATCTCTCACAATTCATGGAAGCTACTACACTAGTTCTCATTCAGTCTTTGGCTGAGATTATAGATGTTGTTATTGTCTTTGACATGGCTGAGAATCAGTATATGTGCATTATCTAGGTTTCATTCCTTAAATGTTTTCATTTACTTGACATGCAGGATGGATCATATTCCAGAGGTCCAGTTACTATCCCTGTTGGGGAGATGAGTGAATCAAACTATTACCTCACACCAACTTTCAAGTTTGAACAGGTATGTCTAATTTTCTTGTATGAAGTTTGGCCCTTTTCCCTGTTTTAAGAGAAAAGAAATGGCTCATGTCTCTTTCTCTTGGCCAGTGTTTAGTGAAGGGTTGCCATAAGAGACTGAGAGTAGTCCACACAATAGAATTTGCCAATGGTGGTGCAGATATACAGATCATGAGAGTTGGTGTTTATGAGGAACAGTGGGTTAGTCCTGCAAATTATGAAGAGCAAAGGTAAACTCCAACTCGTGATTAATCATTCCCTCTAATACTCAATCTCTCTTACCCTAACTGTTCATGTCACAGTAACAATGACGCGCCGTTCGAGTTAAAACCATTCTCACAGAGGAAACGGACACAACCATCAGAACTAACAGGATCATGGAAAGTGTTTGAAGTAAGTGCAACTCCAATCTATGGAGAAGAAGCTGAATTTGAGCAGCCAGGTGAAAGCACTCCTGTAGTGTACCTATGCACAGAAGCATTGAAGCAAAGGAACTTACCGGAAACTTCAGTTTCGTTTGGAGAGGAAGAGATGATAGATATGCAAGATGTGTCTGTGATGTGGCTTCCAGGTGGTGTGACAGCTTACGTGGATGTGAAGAAAGATGGAGTGTTGTGCGTTGGAGTTGGATGGTATTCAGATGAAGGGATCAATCTTGTGATGGAGAGAGATTATGGTTTGGATGGAAATCTTAAAGAAATTAGATCCAAATCTGAAGTGAAGAGACGATGGACAGAAGAATCCAAGTAAAATTACTCTGTTTCAAATTTCTTAGCTCTTGTTATTCCTCCTCTTTGGATCCAATTAACAACCACCAGTAATGATTATTAGATAACTAGAATCAATTATTAGATTTGGTCAAGGGTCTCATGGATTAGTGTTTCCGAAGAGAATTTAAAGTTTGGTTCAAAGTCTATTGTATAAGAGTATCTCAAACAAAAAAAATAACAATAAAATAATAAATAAAATTTGTTTAAGAGTCTCTAAATCTTAGGAATTTCCCCAAAGAGATTAAAAACTCCCATTGTAGATGGTCTTAGAAGTTTTAGATTACTTACTATTAGTTGTTTGACTTCGAGTGATTATGGTTTTATTATTGACTCTAGACAAGTTGAGAAGTGTTTCAAAATCTTAATTGTTAATTTTTCCTTTTTGGCAAAATAAAATAAATTTATATATTATCTATTAATTTTTTTGTGGAATAATTTCATAGAGTTGTGATTTTATTTAAATTAAACACACAATGAAAAAAATCACTCGTTCATAATAAAAGTTTATGTTTTCTATTCATAAAATACAGACATAAAAATTAAATACATAAGTCAAATTCTTTGTTTGTTTTTTTCATTTTTGAATGATTATTTTTACAAATACTAACAAATCTCTATATTTTTTAAAGTTAAGCTCTTTATTCTCTTTTATTTTTTTATGTAATACTTTGGTTTATTAACCATAAAGCAAATTATCTCATTCGTAGTATAAAGGCATCTGCTTATAATTCTTGATGTAATCCTCTTTGTGTTGCGATGATATGAAATGCCATTCACAAGAAAAATAAATCTCTATATATTTCTGATTATTTAGTATCTTAGCATATGTAAATGAAAAGTTGAAGTAGATTCATGAATTCAATATAGATATGACATCTCACAAGAAATTAATTTATTATGCATATTCTTTTTTCAAAGTAGGTTTTTACCTTATATATTTATACGTTGTAGAAAAATTGTAATTTACGTATATTTATAGTGAAAAATGTATAACTAATGTCTAGTATGTTTGTGTTTAGGAGTTTTAAGAATTATATTCAACTAGCAATGAAAAATAAAAACTCTTAATCCAAAATTTTTATTGAGATAAAAAATCATTTTTCATTATTGTGAAAATTTAGAGCATTTTTTTGTTTTACTGTTAGTATATAGTCTTTAAAGTTGTTTTGTTAAACATAACATACTCTACTCGATTTATTTTGTGGGGATGAATATCCATTGTAAATTTTCAAAACTATTTTTAGAAAATAATTATAAAACTAATCGCCATTTTCATTTTTTCAATGCTGAGATTCGGTATTATCCAATTCTTTCTTGCGTTTCCAAAACATTATATATATATATATATATATATATATATTTGCTCGTTTGAGATTCACAAGACGTGATTTTTACTCGGAAATGAATTTTTTACATGTGGTTTAGGTACAAAATTAAACACTTCCACGAAAACAATATACTGTTATTCCTCCAAATAAAATCTCACTAGAGATGATTTCTGTGAAGATTTTGAGCTACCTAATGTATATGGTGAAAAAGAGTGTTATATAGAGACAATGTAATGATTCTATCGTTTACTATTAAACTATTTTTGTTGTTGCCGGAAAATAAGCTTCGAAACTTTTTAGGATACTGCTTGTTGGGCCAATTGCACCAGAGTAATAAATGGATTAGGTTTCATTAATCGCACTAAATCTTATAGGTAGTAAGTGGGCCTGAAATATAAATAGATTAGGTTTCATTAAATCCACTAATTCTCATCCATGAATTCTAAAAATCCATAGAAACCTCCAGATTGTGAGATTTTGTAAGTCCAAACAAAGTCATTTCATTTACTTTTATATAAAACTAAAATAAAATAAAAAAGTATATAGTAATTGGTAGGTTATATAGAAAAGAAAAGGAAAAGAGAAGAAAAGAAGAGGAGACAAAGTGGGGACGTAAAATAGAGAAAAAAAAGATGCCTTAGAAAAATCTGAATCATCATTAAAATTGGAATAAATTCTTTAGGGATTTGATTGAAACATGTAATCATTGTTGCATGGAATTCATCCCTATTAATATTACCTTTAATATGCCTTTCTTTGTCTCTTTCCTTTTTCCTTAACCTATGATTTTATACTTTTTAATTATTTAATCTCCTCCTTTTAATTTTCTTCTATTCTTTTGCATCATTCTCATTATGTTGACAATTCCAAAAGTTGTTTATGTATAAGAATTTTTATTGAGAATTTATTTCAGACTTCTTCTCTTTTTTTAATCTATAATTTGATGAATCACAAAGTATATTTATTTACTCGTTGATAATGTGTATTTCCTCGTAATGTTAGACGATTTCATTTGTGTTTTTTTCTTTATAAACATTATTTTAGAAGAGTGGCACTATCATAGTAATCTGACAAAATAAATGTTAATTATTTCACAAATACAATTTTATTTTTTTAAAATATTTTCTTTGTGGAACATATTTTTATTTAGTCGTTAAATGTCTACCTCTATAATTTTTTCACGAAAATTTAATTATAGAAAAACATATAATTATGCATGATATTATTTGAAATTTGAGAAATTTGTGCTTTAAATTATATATTATCAATTTAGTGGTTGAGTCGTAGATAAAATATTATTTGAGAAGTAAACCAAAAAAAATGTGAATATATAGTTTTCGAACTTATTTGGCCATTTTCTATCTGAAAACCAGCAAAAATATAAGAAAAGAAAAAGCAAAAACTGTTAGTGTCGGTAAGAATAAGATTAATATGTATAAGCTAAATTATGGAATTGTGTCTTTTAATGGAAACTTAAGCAAGTGTTCGTCCTTATGTAGATAGTTAATTACGGAATAGATTGGACCCTAAAATAATAATTAAGTTTAAATTTCAATCCTTCTTAATCATGTTTTATGGCTTTGTCAAAAAGAAGATTAAATTAATTTATACTTTTTTAATTGTCATTGTTGCTTTGTGTTGCTATTGTGGAGGAAGTTGGGCAGCTCTTTTCTTGGGGTGAATTTATGTGATGTTATTGTCACATTCACAATATTGTAAAAGAAAAATAAAATAAAACAATTACTTGTGATGATGATTAAGTTAGCTAAATTAATTCATTACGCAGGATAATTATTGGATTTAAATGATCTACCAACTACAAGACTAAATCGATGAAAGAACAATACAAAATATTGTGTATGCACTAAAAAAATTGTGATATATGAATATATTGTGTTTAACATTATAGTTTTCATTATACTATGAAAGGAAGCGAAAATGGCAAAAAAACTACAAATGTTAATTCATGAGAATTGTCTCTAACATTGACAAGATGATCTTCAAAATCCTAGAAGTGATAGTAAAACATAAAATTGATTTTAAAAAAAGTATATTAAATAGAGCAAAATCTTCGAAATAAGAGTTGAATGCTGGTTACTCACTCCTTTTCTATAAACAATTAGAACGACGATGTTTAATCTACATTCTAAAATTCGTTCTTCAAACTTTTTTAATCTAGTTTTTATAGTAAAATAGCAACTTGTTTATCATGAAAATTTTCGTTGTCATATTACAACTCCTTTACGACGAAATTTCAAAACGTCGTAAAGGAGTTCCAAATACCTCCCAATTTTACAACGTCACAAAAACATTGTAAAATTTGGTCCCTAAACAAATGTTCTCTTGTAGTGAAGATCAAAATTCTGATATTAGAATTATCGGTTAAATCATCTACCACTAAACTAACAAAAAACTCGAAATTTGCTACTCTTCTAGTTCTTGGGTTGATACTATTTTTATGAATATGATTAGTTTAACCAAAGAATATTCAACAGAAAAAGATAATAACTGGGATTAATCAAGAAAGAAGAATAAGGAATTGGTGGATAGGACATGATTTGAATAGAGGAGAGGCAACTTTTGTGGGTGTCGTTTCCATCATCAGCTTTAGGACACATCTTGAGATGGATGGAAGCTTTGATGTACCTCCACCACACTTGATTGCCTCCTTGACAATCTTCCTCTCTCTACTCTCTTCTCTCTCTCTAAATCTTCTTGTTAAATGAAAAATGTTCCATATTTCATAGTTTGTATATATACTTCATTTAGTTTCCTAGGTTTTGATTCCTTAGGTTGCTTTAGAAAGTTGATCATGATAATAATTAGTCTAAAACTTCAAACCTTAGCTTTTGGGCTCATCATGGAATGGTTAGGTTTAATTGATGATGTAATTTACTTGCTTGAACAAATGAAAGTAAGGTTGTTAATTGTCTTATTAAGTATAACAATAAACGGTGATAGAGGAAGATAACATTCCAAACATCATTATCAATATATATATACTCTATGTTTGAATTATTTTACACATACTAAAACCTACATTACATACATATAACAGTTTCAATACATAACTCATATCACAAAACTATCATATATAATAATTTGGGACTGACCTATATGATAACTTTAAATCAACAAACCCTAATTCATAACCAAATTATTTTTTTTGTCAACAAAGCTACTAGTTTTTAAATCTTGCCCCTACACTATTAGATCACATGTCCTCGACTAACCAAATTTATTTAGAATTCCAAACAATATGACATTAAATTAGATAACTTTCTAAAATTGGATTTTGGTGAAAATACCACATATATAAACGTAACCACTTGATAATAACATTAATTACATAGATGTTTTTAGAAGAATAGAATTTTGATATAATAAACATTTAAAACACTTCACATGAAGTTGACTGCTAAAGACACGAACGAATGGTACAAATGTCAAATGATATGCTTAGCCTTAGAGGACTTTCGACACGTGTGGGGACATACACACGAAACCCTACCCTTTCTATATGAAAGCAAGAGAAGATAAACCGTCAAAGTAACACTTATAACTTTATTAATATATATATAGAAAAATTTAAGTGTTATACACTATTTAAAATTGGTTCACAATAGTCAACAAACAAACAAAAAAAGATAACAAGAGCTAAAGATTTGAGAATAAAAGCAATGGAAGGAGAAGATGAACAAAGAGTAGTAGTAGTCAATAATACTTACGATCTACAACAAGTTACATCGTCGACGACGACGATTCATCAAGACAATATGAATTTTCTTGTTCCTTTTGAAGAAACTAATGTCTTAACCTTTTTCTCTTCTGCTTCTTCTTCATCTTCTCTTTCTTCTTCTTCTTTCCCCATTCATAACTCTTCTTCTAGTAATACTCATCATGCTCCTTTAGGGTTTTCTCATAATCAGGTCTTTTGATCTCTAGCTCTTTCTATACTTATATGTGATGATGATCTTGTTTAGTTTTAGCTTAAGTATTGATTGATTTATGGCTTTTGTAGGGTGGAGGAGCCTTGGGATCAAAGGTGGTTAATGATGATCAAGAGAATATTAGAGGTGGAATTAACAATGATCTTCATTCTAATTCTTGGTAATTTACTTCACTATAGATGATTTTTTTTATCAACAATTAGATCCACAAGTCGTTAATCCATAGCCCAAAACTTCTATAAACCCCAAACAATATCAAGAAATCCTTTCTTATTCTTCGTTTCTTCATTAATAACTTAAAATTTGAGTATTTTTGTTCTCTTCATTGCTCTTGGTATCTTCGACATTTTTCTATCAATCTTATACTTTCCTTGCAATTTTTGAAATTCAGTAGAAGTATAGACTATATATGTATACAAAGGCTCATGATACAAAAGACTAGACCTATTTAAGGTTATAGTTAGATAATGTTTGTAAGAGATTATAGAGTGATTGCATTTTTCAGGTGGAGATCAAGTAGTGGAAGTGGAGAAATGAAGAACAAAGTGAAAGTAAGAAGGAAACTAAGAGAGCCAAGATTCTGTTTCCAAACAAAAAGTGATGTTGATGTACTTGATGATGGTTACAAATGGCGTAAATATGGTCAGAAAGTCGTCAAGAACAGCCTTCACCCAAGGTACTTAAGTTAACATATCAGTGCTTAATCAACCCTATTAGATCTTAATTAACTTTATAGTTCCTTAATAATGACATTGATTGATAGTTTCCTAAGATCCAAGGTGATAAGGAACTTAATTTAATTAGGCTTATACACAATTAGAAGTGTTTTTGTTCAAGTAGTTAAATCCATTACTATTGTCACTACAAGAAAACATCGCGATATCCGACGGCATTTCTGACCGGACAAGTTGGGTCGGATTTTCCTTACCGAGTCGCTTAATTTCAAAATGATATTATTTGGGAGCCAAAATAATATCGAATAATGTTGATATGTTAGATATATACAGAATGCGGTTTTAGTATATGTATTGTACCGTACGTACCTCGAGGGCTTGTCATCATTAACAATGCAAACATTATCAATATTATTTTCTATTCTATCATAATTATTGTGAAATGTCTACACATAATTCCAATTATTGTTTTTGGAATATAAATATTCACAAATTTTAACACGTTTGTTTCTATTTGTGTGTGGTTAATTGAATCTAACAATGAAAATTACAGGAGTTATTACAGATGTACACACAACAACTGTAGAGTGAAGAAGAGAGTGGAGAGGTTGTCGGAAGATTGCAGAATGGTAATAACAACTTACGAAGGTCGTCACAACCACATTCCTTCTGATGATTCCACTTCTCCTGATCATGATTGTCTCTCTTCCTTTTAATCTCTCTTCTTCTCTCTATAATTATATAAACAGATTTATATATTTATGTATATATGCACATATATATATATAGATTGATATGTGTGCTATATTGCATGTGAATTTTTCTTGAGTTTGTCATAAGATATTATACGTATGTTCATGACTTTTTAGTCTATAGTATACATATGTTATAATATATATTTGAAATTGTTAAAACTTTCAGTGGATTAGTATTTGAGATTGTGGAAATGAAGTAATTTATTGTTGTAAGTGATTCTCAAGCAAAATATTACTCACCTCGTTTCATATTATTTGTCATCTAGGTTAAATTTTTTGTTTCATTATAGTTGTCATTTTCATTTTTTATATATTTTTAATATAAAATGATCTCATTTGCCCCTAATTAAATAAATAAAGTATTATATGTTTTGAAATTCTAATAGTTCATCAAAAACATAATAGAACATTTAACTATTTTCTTAATATGTGTAAAAAATTGTAATATAACAATTAATATGAAACGGAGGGAGTAATTATTAATATATATATATATATATATAATATTATAGGTGAACGATCATTTTCTTTGATAGGAAATATAAAAAGGGTTCTAAGTGACACATGATTTATAGTAATTGACTTCACTGTAAAAGTTAAGTCTTGTACAACAAACATATTAATAACTTCACGTTAGAGATTTGGCATGAATAGTTTAATAAATGAGCCATAAAACTTAATCATATTCATAAACAAAAGCTCAATATGTAGTCTATATATAACATATTACATTAGTTAGGGCTATCTAGCTAGCTAGAACAACTTCTCTATCTCTCTCTCATAATGATGAAGATATTACAAGTATAGATGATTGAATCATGCACCAGGAGCAACATCATCGTCATCATCACCTTCAAATGCATTGTGCACATTGTAATGAAGAACAAACTCAAATACTATTGAAGACATTACTCTACTTATCAAATTGTAAAGAAGCCTTAGTTATAAGACAATACAAGTTGAGTTGATTATATATTGAGAGAGTTACTTGTTTATATAGTCAGTGAAACAAAGACATTTAATGGCGAGTGGAAAACTCGGAGGAGACTGAGTCAGGCCATGTGACTCGCTGATGATAATGTGTGTCTGACACAAGTGGAGTGTGAGTAAACTGAGTGAGAGTCATCTATTTGTGCCCTCTTTCACTTTTTGTTCTTTTATTGGTCCACCTCTAATAACACCATCATTTATTTTACACTCATAACTAGACTATTCAAATATTACAAACGATGGAATATATACATAACTCAAAAGAAAGAAACCAAAATTCAAACAAGAGAAACTTCTAAAACGATCCATGAAAAACACTTAGCTAAAAACCTAGGATTCCATAGACAGAAAACCAAAATAATGTTATTCCGAAACTGAAATCTGAATCAAATTTGCCACAAGAACACAAAACTCTATTTGTCAACGATAAATTATATTGGGTCACAACTTTCTGATCCACTAGCCAAATTTTTACTGCATGTATGTAGGTGGAGAAACTCAATCCCTGATTACGAAATTAATAAATTGTTTTAAGTGAACTTACCGTCGCCCACAAAGCTAAGAGCGGATTGGCTTTGGGCTTTTCCTGCGCAGTTTAGGTAGAAGACGAAAAAAGCCTTCTTCTAGGGGACCCAAACCATCAGTAAGATACCATTCTTAAAGAATTAGAATTCTAATATTGTGCCAGGACCTACAAGCCATTTGCATTTACATTTTTCTTTCGTGACACCATTTTATTTTAAAAATTCATTAGTTAATTGTATTGGTGGAATAATAAATTTTTTCACGTAAAAAGAGAAAGAAATATATTATATACGATGACAATAGTTTGTGTGGCAATGATCTGATGTGTAGATTTGTTTTAATTTATCTTCAATTTAATAATCAATTTTTTGTGTTTCCTTGTATCAACATGACAATAGTTTCTTTATGATTGAATTTTCAGAGAAACTAATAGAAATATATGTCTACATTTCTTTGGGTTTATATTTTCTTTCATTTCACTTTACCATTAGGGTTTTTACCAAAGTAGAAACATACTCAAATAATCGGCCCGTCAGGCCCATAATTGGCCTAAAAGATTGTTGATTCTTTGATTATGACGTTGCAGCAAACAATTTGTTCTTTGGCCATTTTGTGTAACAACTCTTTTATTTTCACGAACCATTGTTTTTTATTATATTGAATCATAACTGTCCGACCCAATAACCATACTTTTATATAATATAAACAGAGAATCAATCTCCAATTATACAAATAAATTGTTTTAAATAAATATACTACCGACTACTAGACTAAAATCAATTTGATATCATTTAGAAAATATTTTTACTTATAAATTGAGTATTTTATACAACTAGAAATGGATAATAGATAGTTAGGCCCACCAAATAAAAATGGATTGGTCTGATAAAATCTTTCGACAACATAAAAATATGATATTGTCTGTTACAATCCAACGAGTTCAGAATATTTAAAAATGTACATATAAGCTACCAAAAAATATGGTCTATCTTTATATAATTCAAAGAAAAAATTATGCACCAATTACACTATGCATATACTATTATATCATTAATAATGGCATTTTAAAACGTAAATATTGTGAATTATATACTTTTTTTTATTACTATCATATGAATTTGAAGGATGAGGAAGGTCACATGGAGTAATCACATGGAAATTGGGTATGAAAAAGATACAAGAAGCGAGAGACACGTTACACAGTTAATGACGATCCCATAAAAACTATATAGTATAATAATATTTATACTATTATTAAATCTAGATTATATCATATTTACAAATAAATAAATATAAAATGTATTTATTCTTACTTCTTTCACGAGACATGCCTTACTTTTTCATCACTCCAATACCAATCACTTAAACATCCAACTTGGCTGTCATAAAATTACTTTATTTTATGGTACTAATCAAGTATACGATTAGTACTATAAAAATTAAAATAATATAATGCTAATCAGTACATAATTAAACCTTTATAGCTAGTGATAAATTGAATGTCGGTTGTTCATAGAAAATTATTTTCTTAAACTAAAATGAAATTCACATTTTAACATACAACACAATCGAGTACAAGTGGTTCAGTAGTGTAATCACTTTACAAATCTTCAAGACATCAGGAATCGAACTTCCTACCCGCAGTAAAAAAAACGGCATTTAAAAATCAATAGGCTACTTGACAAAAAAAAATATAACATAATCGGAAATTATATATAAAAAGAATGGAAAAACATAAAAAACAATAGCTTATGTACGAACAAAATTTAAAATATTTCTTACTAAATTTTCAGTCCATATGCTCACAGTAATTATGTAAATAAAGCATCATAAACTTTTTCTAATCTTGATATATATATATATATATTCTTAAAATGTTAAACCTTATATATATAATTACATATACAAACTAACAAAATATAGGAGTATTTCTTATACGAATTATGGTGTGATACATTTCAACATATTCATTTAATTTTACAAATATTTGTTATTAAAAACACATCAAGTAAATTTGTCGGTTGATTACACAAGTTGACATATCGCACTGTAAAGTTACAATTTTCATTTATATTTTTTTGAAAACGTGAAATCTCTATTTTTTGTTCTGTTTCTCTTTTTTCTTTAGTTCGATCTTTGACTATACTAAGTTTGCTATTTTCTTAAAACTTTTGTCTAAATGCGTCCAAATTAACTGTCTCTCTTAACATCTTAGATTTAGATCGATCTATTATTAGTTCATAGCCATTTTTTTCCCTAACAATTAATACTTTTTGGGTTATAAAGAAAAATATTAAATTTGATGTTAACATTATTAGAAACACATGCAATTTGTTAATTAAATCACTATCGTGACTTTCTAATTTAAATAAATTTTCCGACCACATGTCATGTAACCTGATCAGTATGGGATCCCATCTCCAAAGATTTGGAATTTCTTGGATTGTGATTACAATTATCACAAATCACAATACATAATTTCATAAACACTAAATGAGAATGCAATAATATTAATTTTCCTTTTCAAGAATCAACATTTGTGATAAATAATACAAATCATAAATTTTATTATATTGAATGACGCAATAGAGAAATCGAATCTCCTCACCTACATTATGTAGGAATTTGGTTACTGAGTCGGCCAGTTATGACCCCAATATAATATATTGTTGACAAAAACAAAATGACGCAACATGTTCGCAAATATTTACCGTAAACATATTTCTAGATATGAAATTAAGTCTTTTTGTTAATGATCATAAAACTAATTCATAATCAAACTATCTCTAAATTTTTTAACAATATCACATAAAATAAACATAATTTTTAAAAGTTGAATTCGGATGCAAATGGCTCTTAGCCTAGTGGCAACCGGTAAGTCTACATAAGGCAGCTTATTTGCACAAGCAAGGATCGAGTTCCTCCGCCTATATTATGTAGGAATTTGACTATTGGGCAGAATAGTTGTGACTCAATATAATTTACCGTTGATGAAAAAAGAAAGTTGAATTCGGGTAGAAAAATAACACTATCAACAACTTGTTCGAAAAGTATTTCCAAGACGAATTGATATATTTTGTTTAATGCATTAATTGTGTTTCCCTCTTGTTAGAACTTAAGTTTTCAAATTCAATAATCATTAACACAACTTATGAAATAAAAACCCCACATTGCCTTTTCTATTCCATTAACTAATGATTTATATATTTATTCATTTCCAAATATTTTGGTCTTTTTTGGTTCCATCGCCGACGGTGATATGGTAAGAGTTAATGATATATTAAATAACACAATCGCAAATCCAAAATGGACACATTCCTAAATCTAAAATTAGAAATTAAAGGAAAATTTACTTATTTACTAAAACAAAAATAAAATAAATAATAAATAATAACGACCCAATATAACGACCAACTTAAACACACGCCATTAACAACAGAGCAGAAAAAAGAGAAGACTTTTCTTCTTCATAACAAACAAAAAAAAGAAGTAACTTTCTTTCTCTCTCTCACAAAAATGGTGGAACTTGAGAATCCAAGTGTAATGTCGAAGCTAATAGCTTTCTTATCTTCATTACTAGAGCGAGTTGCTGAATCAAACGATCTGACTCGTCGAGTCACTACTCAATCACAGAGAGTTTCTGTTTTCCATGGATTGAGTCGACCAAACATAACGATTCAGTGTTATCTCGAGAGAATACTCAAATATTCTAATTGTAGTCCTTCTTGCTTCGTTGTGGCTTATGTTTATCTTGATCGTTTCACTCAGAGACAACCTTCACTTCCCATCAATTCCCTTAATGTTCATCGTCTTCTCATCACAAGTGTCATGGTCGCTGCTAAATTCCTCGATGATCTGTAAGTTTTAGTTCAGAATTCACTACCATAGTTAGAAATTTCAGACATTGCTATGGATTAATCAATGACTCCTCTGTTTTAGGAACACTCTGTTTCTTCTGATTTGTCTGAAAAAAAAAGTAAACTTTTCAATCATTACGAAAAAGAAAAGATTTGATTTTGGATTTTACAACAGTTTATAGAAATTAACTGTTGAAATTGAGTCTTTGTTTGATCAATCAATCAATTAATCCCCTGTTTTATGGATACTCTGTTTTTCTTCTGTGTGTTTAGATTGAGGAAAGAAAGATTCAATTTTTGGAATGTCCTTGATTTGATTCTAAATTTGGTAATCTTAACAGGTATTACAACAATGCGTATTACGCGAAAGTAGGAGGAATAAGCACAAAAGAGATGAATTTTCTGGAGTTGGATTTCTTATTCGGGCTAGGGTTTGATTTAAACGTGACGCCAAACACATTTCATGCTTACTTCTCTTATCTTCAGAAGGAAATGACTCTTCTTCAACCTCTATCTCTCGTTGTTGTCCCATCAAGATCTCTCATTACCTTCAACGACGATGAAGCTTCTCATCAGAAACAGCAATTAGCTGTTTGATTCTCATAAAATTCAAAAAAAATATCTAAAATATTTTTTTTTGTCTCGTCTCTCAAACGTTTTAATCAATTGTCTTTTTTATATTTATGATGAATTGTGTAGTTGTAGATGATGTAGAGATTAGTCGGCAGGGACTCTTATCTTCTCTTAATCAAAATATTGATTAAGAATATGAAAAGAAATTCAGTATCAATTCAAGCCATGTAAGTTCTTGACCAGCTCATTCTCTATATATAATATGCTTTTAGTTATTTCAAAAATTTGGATTGAGTTTGGTTAAATTAATTTTGGAATTTGGTCGGGTTTGGTTATTAAAAGGTCATATATATTTAGTATTCATGTATTTTTGTCAAAATTTTCTTTTAGAAAACTAAATAAACTTCGCAAATGGCATCTAGCCTAGTGGCAGGCGGTAAATCCACTTAGGACAGCGCATTTGCATAATTCGGGATCGAGTTCCCATACCTGCATTATGTAGGAATTTGCCTATTGGGCCGGCCAGTTGTGGCCCAATATAATTTGCCGTTGACAAAAAAAAAAACAATTGGATTTTAGGTATTAGTGTATACATTTGGTTCTATGTTTCGGTGAGATACATAAACACTATAATTTAAGATCATTCGAATAATTTTTTGTTTTGTGTCGGTTTTTTTACGTTCCTTTATGTCTCTCTCTCATTTCTATATATTTAGTAATATAGATGTGGACACATGAAGTAATACAACTTTACAGACTGGCTGGATAAAGAATTTATATGTCAATAGTAACTCTAAACTCAAATAACCAAAAATATTGTTTGGTATTTGAATAATAAGAATTGTTATGATTATGTCTATGTTTTGTCTTTATATTCGAATTTACTAATGTCAGATCAGAAACATGGGTTAAATTTATTTTAGTAATTATAGCAATAAGGTACAATAATTGGGATCCGTGAATAAGATTTGTTGTTTTTGGTTCTATAAAGAGAACAAAAGAAACATGTGCAAAGCAGAGACAGAGTGTAACGATAATGAAATAAGATTCAACTAGTCCATTTGAATAAAGCTCAGAGACTATAACTTGTCAGAGAACTTATACACATTATGGTCACTGTTAAATTGACAAAACAAAACCCAAAAAACAAACTTTTTGACTCAAATATACAACTCAAGAACACAGAACAATCATGAGGTTGTTGTTGTTGTGCTTCTTACAGGAGAGATTCTGGTTTTCTTGTCAAGATTTCGTATTAGATTTGGGATTTTGGCTACTGCAATTGGTAATACGAAGCTAATCACTATGAAGAACAAGCATAATCCGAAATTAGGAGATAGTGCAGCCATTCCAAATCCATAAGTGAAAGCAATAGCATTCAATGAAACTTGCAGCTCAAGGTAGAAAGGGAAACCTTTTGTGAGTTTAAAAGGATGAAAATGCCGTAAGAGATCCAATTCCTTGATCCCAATATTGTTGTTCCTTCATAATAAACCGGTTTGGTTTTGTTTCTCTTTAAGTTTGTTACTTGACAGTATCCATCAATGCAGTGATCTTCTTGCCAAACACCTCCAGGTGGACTTAACACGGCTTGATACGTTGCTGTAGTTATCAGAATCGCGATAACAAGTAACACATTGCGAACTTCATTTGGTGAGACTCTGTCTTTCTTGTACTTGAAGTAATCTAGCCATTGCTTATGAGTCATCAGAGTTTCTTCTGATTGTGTTGTTTCATTCTCTGTGGGTGTTGTTGTGTCGAGATTCCTTGATCTTACAGCTCCTGCTTGACTAAGAATCTGATGAATCCCTGCGTCTTCTGGTTTATCTCCAAAGTGAAACAACAAATCGAGACGTGTCAAGCCGTTACTGTTTAAAGAGGTCACTTGAATGGAATCTCTTGGGACTTTGTTAACCTGCAATCTTAGATAAGTGAATTAGTAGAATGTTATTGATATCCAAAATCGGAAGTTGACATCATTCATACAACAAGTTTTGACCCTACATCCTACTACTGTAAGTACACAACAAACGTAATAGTATTTAGGGGTCGAATTCCTCCGATAACCAGATCACACTTTCGATTTCTATTGAATCGCAAGCTATATCAATCAAAATCAGAGAAGTAAATACTAACAACTTAAACGCGAATGTAATCAAATAACTAAAGCAATCGAATATCGACTAGGTGATAAAGGTAATATATGCATTAAACTCAAGTATTAGAAGGAAAATCATCTATTCATTAATCCTATTTGTTGTCAAACAATGAATTCTAAAACCCTAGATACCCTAAATCCGATCTAAGATCTACTCAGACATAGAACGATGAATCAAGAAAATTATGATGAACTGAAACTGAAATTGCATTAATAAATAGAAATAGGATTCAGAAATTCTTCTCAAGTGTGAAGAGATCTTCTTCCTAGCTTACAAGCTCTCAAACTTCTGTAAAAATTATTCTTCAAAAGCTCAAAGCCGCCTATAAAAATAAAATAGGAAAAAAGTATTTATAGGTCTCAAAACAAGAGCTGAAAAATCGTGAAATTATGTTTCTTCGAAAGGCATCGATCAATCGATTGATCCTTGTGTTGATCGATCAATATTTTTATATTGAGTCGATATCTCAGAAATCAAGTTGTTATTCAGATCGTGCGCACATTCCTTGTTAAAGCATTAATCGATCAATCCTTGTGTTTGATCGATCGATCGTTCCTTTCGTGGAAAATACCAGAAAATGCTTCAAACTTCTTCGAAGTTCACCTTCAAGCATGATTCCAACTTTGAACGTTTTTGACCTGAAATCTCAATAAAACACAGACGAATTCTCCAAATATAACCGTAATAATGAGCTCAAAACCGACAAAATATGAGGAATACCAATCATTCGAATATAGCATGTATGATTTAGTGGTCAATCCACTAAGAGCCTACGATTAGGTCCAACAAAGATATACGATGATATTTCGTATATTGTGGTATATTGAGATGTAAAGTAATACTATCTACATTTCGAGGGATATGCGACCTATATCTCGCATTGAAATCACCTCGGGAGAAATAAATGAGATGGATCAATGGATACCTCGTATTGTCGTTTCTGAACAGCTAAGTGCAAAACTGTGTTTCCTCCATTATCTTACTTATTCAAAACATAAAGCTTATCAAAGTCCTTAAGACATTCCAACAAAACAACAAATCCATCGAACTGACAGAATCTAACCGCAAGATGAAGCACTGTCTCTCCACGAGCAGTGATTTCTTCAAGATATTTCGGATTTGCAGACACTAACTCATCAATAACACAAACTCTTCCTCTCATAGCAGCATAATGAAGTGGGATCTTTCTCTCTTTACCTTTAATCAAACAGATGTCAACACTTAGCTTCTCCAAAAGCTCTTTCACGACTTCAACATGACCCATCGATGCTGCTATATGCAGAGGTGTAAAACCATCTTTGCTCAATTCTCTTCCGAGATTCTCGTTTATGTTCAACATCTCCTTCACGAAACTCAAGTGTCATACATGGAGGCAACGTGTAACGGTGTTTCTTCACCGTTAGAATTGAAAACACGGTTCACGTTAGCCTCCAACCATGAAGACTACGGTGGTTTCTATTATTAATCCAATAATTACTTTAATTCCACGTGTCATCCACGACGGTGCCCCCACCACCCTCCGTCACCACCGCTTAAGGCTTTTCTCCTTTATTACAAACTCCGCTAATTTACGCTTCTATCTACCTTATCCTCCGCCACCAACCCTTATCATACGCCTCTCCTCCACACACTCTCTCTCTCTCTTCCTTATCTTCTCGATATTACGTGATATCGCCGCCGCAAATTGCCATCGCATCACAGCCATTTTTTCTTCCTTTCACAAGATCTAATCGTTGTCTCTTTCGATCATCAGATTTTGATATTATTTATACCGATCCATGTCTGATCCGGATTCTCCGTTGACTCATGATCCAGATCCATCTCTGGTTCGGATCCAATCTCCTCCGCCGGTTCCTCTTCTTTCGCCACCGGTGGAACCAACGTCCGCCACCGATACGAAGATCGCCTCCATCCCCGCCGCGTCTAAAAACTCTAGGCGGTTACCTCCGCCGTGTTGGTCTTTGGAAGAGACGATCGCTTTAATTGATGCGTATAAAGACAAATGGCTCGCTTTAAACCGTGGAAATCTCAAGGCGATTCACTGGGATGAAGTTGCGGAAGCGGTTGCTGTTAGTTGTCCCGACGTGAAGCCAAAGAAAACGGCGATTCAGTGCCGTCACAAAATGGAGAAGCTTCGGAAAAGATACCGTAACGAGATCCAGCGTGCTAGATCTGTGCCGGTGGCGAGATTTGTTTCCTCTTGGGTTCATTTTAAGAGAATGGAAGCTATGGAGAATAAACCACAGACCAAGCCGATTAGCGAAAGTGAAGAGGAGGAGAACGACGGTGGCAGTTACGAACCTCGGTATCAATTCACTGGTGGTTCGTTCAAAAACGGTGGAGGAGGTTCGGTCACAAGGACAACTCCGAGGTATGGTTACGCCGGAATTAGTGGTGGTGTAGGGAGTAGTAGCAGCGGCGGAATGAGAATTCGGATTCCGACGGGAGTAAGCATTGCAGAGCCAGGTCCGAGAATACCCGATAAGATAGATCAGAGATACACGGCGAATCCTATGAGTGCAAAACCAAGAGTTGGTCGTGGTATTAGAGCTGGAGAATCAAATTACAGTGCTAGGGTGGCGAGAATTCCTGGAGGAGAAGAGAGAGTAGGAGGAAAACGAGGGAGAGAGATGATGATGATGACGGAGGATTATGATGATCCAATGGTGGAAATAGCAAGTGCGATTAAGATACTTGGAGATACATTGTTGAAAACAGAGCAGACGAAGATGGAGATGGCGAGAGAGATAGACGCTATGAGGATGGATACAGAGATAAAGAGAACGAAGATGATATTGGATTCACAGAAACGAATAGTGGAAGCATTTGCTAAAACAATGTCTGTTAATAATGAAGAGAAGAAGAAAGCTAGAGAAGAAAACTTTCGGCATTAGCAGCTAACTCTTCTTAATTAAGACAATAATTGATAGAGTTTGTGTCGATTCAGAGTCTGTCTTCTGAAGTTATGAGTTTCTAAGGCTATATAGCCAAACATTTTACTTTGTAATTAGATCATCTTTTGGATTCTGAATCAAAGTCCTAGAGATTGGTGTAATCTTTTGCTTGAAAGTGTATAAATGAGGAGTTTTAAGGTCTCTCTAACTGAGATCTTAACTTAAGCTTGCATCTTTGTTGTCTCTTCAACAGAAGAATCCTTTTTAGTTGACGCAGAGAGAGAAGAAACTTCGAATCTAAACAAAAAGCAATGAGAAGAAGACTTGAAACTTAACTGGAAAAACCATTTTTGCTTTGGATTTCTTGTAGAAACCTTTATAAACTGATGGATCAGTACAAACACAGCTAAATCTGTCTTTCAATATATCCGACCATTATTCGAGAGAGATAAGGAAACGAAAAAAAACAATAAGTAGGAGAGGTAAATACATCACGAGTCTAACAACTATGAACCATCTCTATAAAACTCGAGCTTCTATCATCCCACCTGAAGAAGATGCAAGTGCAGTCATTTTCCATCAATATTCTTCCACACGTCCTCTAAAATTTCCCAGAGTCACACCAAAGCTGGCTTTGAATCCTTTTGCAGCCAGTAGCTTCTTTTCTGCACAACTTTGCATGGCCACCGAACCTCCCATTATTTAGCAACCTCGGTCATGCGAAATCTGTTAAAACGTTATTATCATCACCATTGTTCCCACAGTTCCTAATCAGATACATGCACATGCCTTCCAATAAACCAAGAGAGAGCAAAAGAACATAGATGTATCTAGACCATGGAAGAAACTAGAGATTACCACTTACTCACATTCAGTAGTATGATCCTGGACCACTGCCTGAGTAACTACTACCACCCAAGCCACGGCTTGAGTATATTGAAGAATACGAGCTACCTCCTCCCTGCACATCAAACAATAAAATGTTACACAACTTGAGTTTCCAAAAGAGAAAAAAAAACGAAAATTATAGTAGCTTACATCTCTTCTGGGTAAATCGCTACTATAGCTTGATGGGTACATCCCTCCTACATCGTTGCCACTGTAGGAACCTGAAGAAAAGCAACATTATGGAATTATAGCCATCAAAAGTTTTGCATCTTCATGAAGTATGGATTTAACTTAAAACCAACTAATGAAATCGTTCAATTGTTTACAGATCGCTTTTTGGATACGCATATCCTGCTTATGAGTGCTTCAAAACAGTCGAACAAAACGAGCCTGAGATTCAACAGCTCCAATTCTGGTGCCAATATTGGTAAGCGGTGACATTCTCATGGATTTC
>JAKUCM010000509.1:0-11413 GCA_023374145.1 Lepidium sativum
TTGTTCAGGTTTCAAATTAGTATAAATGTTCATCCTTTTCTTTCTTGAGATAGATGTCACTTAAATTTGAATTTTGAGGGAGGAACTATGAATTGTCTCATTTTGATTTATGTTATATCGAAGTTTACACTTGATTTAATCTCTGGGACATCTGACTTCTGCGTGTGTGGTTGACTTATAGAGTTTTGATGTGCTGAATGTTTCACGTTTCTCACAGTATTTTCCGTCTTGTTTGTTTGTAGGCCTGAGTCATTGGGAATTGTTGTTGGTATCGTCTTCTTGATACTGGCGATAATATTTCAGTTCTTTAATTTCACCGAGGATTCGGTGGTAAGTGTGCTGATATCAAAATCTCAAACTTGACCTTTTTATTTATTTGGCTGAGTGGTATCGTCTCCTTTACCAATGTTTCCTTTTTTTCATTTCTTCTGCTTTGGATATGTGTTAAATTCAGCTGCTGTTATGTCAAATATAATATTTTGTCTTGTTGATGGATGTGAATTGTGGCTTTGGTACCTCTTGGCTCATTTATTGCTTTGACGCATTTCATCAATCTGGTCAATAACTTGAAGCAGTGGCTTGTGGAGTATAATGCAGCTCTGGCATCTATTTGCTTCATGATTTTGCTTGGATTTGTAGATGACGTTCTGGATGTGCCGTGGAGAGTGTAGGTGCAGTTTTTATTTGGTTGAATTAGAATCATGTGTTACTTTTGTTCATGTATTTATTCCTGTCAATTTGCAGGAAACTTCTCTTGCCATCTTTTGCAACCCTTCCACTGCTGATGGCTTATGCCGGGCATCACAACTATTGTCATACCAAAACCTCTAGTTTCTTATGTTGGCTTGGAAGTGCTTGATCTAGGTAAAATTCTCCTTTTATATAGTGCTATACTATCCACAGCCTTATCTAACTGATTTCCTTACTTGTATTATTTTCCTGACAGGATGGATATATAAGTTGTATATGGCTCTACTGGCTGTTTTTTGCACAAATTCTATAAATATTCATGCTGGTCTGAATGGCCTTGAAATCGGCCAAACCGTAGTTATTGCAGCAGCTGTAAGTTCTGCAGTAAAATGTGTCTGAATTTGTCATTTTTTGTTCCATTTTCCCTCCCATTGGCTTCTCTTAAGTAAAGATATGATGTATCTCAGTTATCTGTAGATCCTGATACACAACGTTATGCAAATTGGAATATCAGTTGATACTGAGTATCATCAAGCTCATGCCTTTTCAATATATCTTACTCAGCCCATTGATAGCTACATCCTTAGCAATGCTTGCTTACAATTGGTAATACTTTCAACTTTCAAGTCCTTATTCTTAAATCTATCAGTTAAACAAGCAACATGGGATGCTTTCTCCAACAATATTCATGTCCTCTCTATCGTGTTGTTAGGTACCCTTCTGCAGTTTTTGTTGGAGACACTTACACAGTCTTCGCAGGAATGACTATGGCAGTTGTTGGCGTATTGGGTCACTTCAGGTGTATTTCTAGTTATACCTTGTTATTTTCCCGTACTAAATTCATCATTTGCGGTTTTAGTGTATCTAACTGAAGTCGTCTCTAAACAATCACTTTTGCAGTGAAACCCTGCTGATCTTTTTTCTTCCTCAAGTGTTGAACTTTCTGTTGTCGCTTCCTCAGGTTTGTTTGCTTTACTCCATCTCACACTTTCTGTTAGTTTTCAATTACGCTTCAAAGCATCTAATTTGCTGTACTATAACTCTTCAGCTTGCTGGCATTGTGCATTGTCCACGGCATCGTCTCCCCAAGTAAGCTAACTTTTGCAATGATTACACAGAAAGCAATGCTTGCTAATCTTTAATTCTCTTTCTTTTGAGTTAGGTTTGATCCTGCTACGGGACTATTGACGGGAACAAAAGATGGGACACTCGTCAACGTCTACTTAAGGATTTTTGGTAGGAAATCAGAAAAGTCTCTTTGTATTCATCTTCTCGTATTCCAGGTAAAACTCGTTTGAACCCCATTAATGTTACTCTTGCTGATTAGCTTGTTGAGAGAGGGAGAAATCACAAATATGGGTTTTGTGTGTTCTACTGCAGGCTCTAGCTTGCGCCTTCTGTTTCATGCTTCGACATCTTCTTGCTGGTTGGTACAAATAGATTTCTACAACATGAAACATCTTTGTACGGTTCCACTTTTCATCTCTTTCTGCCTTCACAAAATCACAATATACAGAACTTGTTTTGTTCCATATAAAATCTGTTAGCATCATTCACATAAAACGAAATTTTCTACTCTTGAACAAGAGAAAGCCGAGTGAATTGGAGATTTATAGAGCAAATGAATGAATTAAAACCATCTGTCTCGGAATGTTGTGTCCACATAAAAGCACCATTCACTATCAGCTGAACCAATACCAAACCAAAACATTTTCAGTCTATCTATATAGATAAAAAGTTGATCAAACTGATCGTTTTTTATCGAACCAATAATGTGAATGATGAGCTCAAGATATCATGCAGAATCCTATAATATCCTTTAGTGCCCACAATAGGCTAAAATATCATACATAAAAGTAAGTGTGGAATTACTTTTATTTTTGGACGAAACAAAAAAGAAGTCTTTGTTTTAAAATCGACAGACTAGTGTCGTACGACTATAAAAAGATTGGATTTTTAAAGTAAAAAATAGACAAGTTTCGTAAAAGGAAACCAGTAAAAAAACGCCAAGTGTCAGCATATAAGAAGTGAAGGTATGTTTTATATAGTAAGAAGAAGCCCTTTTGCCCTAAATATCCCAAATTATCATATGTTCTTTCCTTATGTGGTTCCTTCTTCTCTCTCTCTTTCGATCAAAAATCACATCTTTCTAACCCCACAGTTCTAGGAAAGACTAGATCTCGCTCCTTCGTTTATCTATTTATTCTTTGATTTTTCAATAAGGTAAATGTTCAATTTTGGGTTTTTGAATGTTTCTCTCCAATATCATTTTTGATTTGGGAGATGCTTGAAATTGACGATCATGGTAGTGTTTTTTCTGGGTTAGATTGAAAGGAGTAGGAATGGGAAGGGGGAAGATCGCGATTAAGAGGATTAATAACTCGACGAGCCGTCAGGTTACTTTCTCCAAGCGAAGGAATGGATTGTTGAAGAAAGCAAAGGAACTTTCGATTTTGTGCGATGCTGAGGTTGGTGTTATCATCTTCTCCAGCACCGGAAGGCTCTACGATTTCTCCAGCTCCAGGTAACTTTTCTTTTTGGTCTCTGTTTGGTTGACTTTTTTGTATTGGTTGGTCCATGTGATTGATGGAGGAATCCATCAAATAAATGAATTTTATAATCGATTTTGTGTTAATTGTTTACTCTGAATAATTCAATTTCTGTATTCAAGTCCCTGTTTATGATTTGGGATCATGTCTTATAGTCATTTTATAGATGATTGATTGGCAATATTCTTTTGTCTGGTTGACCATATGAATGGTCTGGTAAAATACAAAAATCAATACTGTTTTGATTGAATATCATAGATTTATAGGTTTCGTAAGTAAAAAATGAGAGTTTGCTTTGTTGGGTTGTATGTATTTTTCTATGTTGTTTGTGATTGTAAGGGGAATTGTAGTGTTTTCCGAATCATACTAAATTTGGTAGAAACTTTATCAGAAGGGGAAAGAGGGAGAAAGTGGTTAGTGGTTGAAGAAACTCTTCAACTATCTCGCTCATCAAGTCTTATATCACTTTTTATGTCTTCTCGGTTTGTTTAGAGGTTTTCGAAAGAATCGTCTCTTTTTTATTTATTGGCAACTAGGTGGTGGGTTTGATATATTATCGAAACTTTAATATAATAATACCCAAGTGGGAGAATCATTTCTGATTTCGTTGTCATCCATAATCAAGCTTTGCTTTATTATTATGCAACTTGGTCATTATTTATTAATATATAGGGGTACAGTCTTCCTTTTTGGAAGCGTTTTGGTAATTGCTAGAAACTTTGTATCATTAATTCCTTGTAATTTCCTATTTTAGGACTTTATTCAATGCTTTATTGGAATATTTCATCTATACTAGCATAATTGTTTATTTGAAAAAGGTTGAATCAAATCTGGCTCCTATCTCTGTTAAAGCTTTTGTTGTTTCTCTGTTTTTGTCTCCTTTGTTGAAGAAAATAAGAAAAGGACAATGTCCAGAAACGGGACATTGTCGTTTTCTTTTTCTTTTCAGTAATGGCGGCAAGACATAGAAAAGAATTTGTAGGATCTATTAGAAGTGTTACAGCTAAAAAGAAAAAGAAATACTGAGTAGTATATATGTAATGGTTCGAAGGGATTGGTGATGTGGTGATCTACATAAAGTAAATATAAGAACCTCTGGTGTTGCAGACTTGCAGAGCCCTTCACATTTATGTCTCTCCAATCAGTATCTATACGTACTTTGGTTTAGTGATTAGAGTTGGACGCATTTACATCAATCTTGTCTCGCTTCTCTCAATTTCCTGCTTAAGCTTCAGACGTTATAGTACATATATGGTGTGTCTGTATTTGGGTGCAGAGAATCCCATTCCATGTAGGCAAAGAGGGTTTAGGGTGTGGTAAATCTATTTAAGTAAAATTCTTGATACTGAAAGATTTAAGCAGAAATGTTGCAGTGGATGTTGCTTGGGTTACTTTACCTACCTACCACACTCTGCAACTACCTTTTCTTTTTTCGCAGCATGAAATCGATAATAGAGAGATACAGAGATGCCAAAGGGGAAACCAGTTCAGAAAGTGACCCCGCTTCAGAAATCAAGGTATAATTTTTTTACTCCTCCTTATGGATTTCAACGAGTAATTCCAGGGCTCTATTCCGTCATTGAGTAAATACTAAAACAGAGAGACTCTTGGTGCTTTTGTTGATGTTAGTCTATCACAACTTGATTAGCATTTCTCAACTTTTAACCCTTCATCATATGTTGAAGTAGAGTTTGCTATAGAGCTCAAATTATGCCGCCTAAGTATCAGACACACAATGTTGCATTTTCTTTTTCGAGCATCCATTCTAGACTAGATAACATATTAATCCAAAATCAAATTACTTGTTTTATCAGTTTCAATCACCTAAAATCATATCTGGTATATTCTAGTTCTGGCAAAAGGAGGCTGCAATCCTAAAGCAACAGCTTCATAACTTGCAAGAAAGTCACAGGTACATTTTGTTCCCTCTGAGTTGGCTAAATACTATCAATAGTAGTAACAACTAGAACAGGGATTTATGTGCTAAACTGAAAATCAGTAATATATATGCAGTCCAAGGCTAGAAGATTTTGCCGAACGCAAAACTATCCCACCATTGGTATTTTTTAAATAGGAACAGTTAATATTAGAAAAAGATCCAAACTGATAAGGAGCGTTTTACCACGATGCTGGATGTTTTCTCCAAAATCACCATTGTATAGCTTCACAAATCTAAATCATCCTTAAGAAGGGAATAACCAAATAATTCCACACTTCCCATCCTTCTTTGTATTGGTGAATTGGGACAAGTAAATAATAACTCTGAAAAAGTATGCATTTTTAAAAGAGCTTGTACTTGACAGGCAAATGATGGGGGAAGAGCTCTCTGGACTAAATGTAGAAGAATTACAGAGTTTGGAAAATCAGCTTGAGTTGAGCCTTCGTGGTGTACGAATGAAAAAGGTTTTAATGCTGTGAAAAATGAGTCATTTTTTTGTGGCATTTAGAAATTGTAGTGGTTGTACTCTATTTACTCTTTTCTTTTCTTAACTTTTGTAGGATCAGATGTTATTTGAACAAATACAAGAACTCAACCGAGAGGTGGAACTCTGGTTACCATAATATTGAAATTAGATATTTTCCTCAACTGGTGGTACGTACAATGCTAATGCTTATGTTTTTCGGTTGCAGGGGAATATCGTGCACCAAGAGAATTTAGACCTCCACAAGAAAGTGAACCTAATGCACCAACAGAATATGGACTTGCATGAAAAGGTACCTTTGGGTTTTGTGAAGTATATGGGAGCCAAAATTATCTAGATTTTTTTTAAAAAAATCTGAGAATGATGTGTTTGGTCCAGGTTTCAGAGGTTGAGGGTGTGAAAAGCGCAAGCAAAAACACTCTTCTCACAAATGGTCTAGACATGAGAGATAACTCTAACGAACATGCGCATCTTCAGCTCAGCCAACCGCAGCATGATGAGACGCAGGCAAAAGCTAACCAACTCAACTATTTTTCCTTCATTGCATGACATAAACTGGTGTGGAGACACACTTACTTATGTTGAGCTCGTCGGAATCATATTGCTATTAATTGTAGCAGCTTGCCACTTCATAAGCAAAGGAACAGAAACATGACTAGTTTGTAATCCATTTCTACCAAACACAAGCTTTGTAACTTATATTTTTCGTTAATTTTGTGTTGTGCAACGAACCTTAGTTTGGCGTTTAAGCATGTACTTTGACAACCAAAGGGCTGAGTGCTTTAACATAAAGTTGTCTTGCATTCTAGCTTCCATCCAAATCAATGTATAAATTTAACACGAATGCATCTGTTAAATTAGAGCAAACTCAGTTGTTTAACAGCTAATGGATAGATATGTGATCTATGTTCATGAATGGGAAGATGATTCTGAAACCACCCTAGTTCAAATGCCATAGATGGCGATAGAACAAATAACCTTGCTTTGAAGCCCTACCTAGCTCTGAAGCCCTTGGGCATGAGTAACTTATACAGTGATTAAACTTGGGAAATAGGCAACATAAACCCCCTGATTCTTGCAGGTGTAAGCTACACCATAAGAATTTAGTTTCTGATTATGTATCACTAACTCACCGCAAAGCATGCTCCGATGTTAAAGGACGATCTTAGTTTTCTGAATTGTAGTGATTATTTGTGTTGCATCCAAATCTACAGAATATGTCTTCTCCCATTCTTTGCTTGAACCTAATGATCAAATCTCTGGCTTCATGTTCTTTGACTCTGATATATATAAATGGTCAATCAAGATGGCTAAACTAGACTGTCCCCTTAGCCAAGAGTTGGCTACGGACATCAAACTTTAGTCGCTGCCGTCTTGTTATCATTAGTTCGTATTGAACTATAATATGAACAACATGACGAAGACGTTGACTGAGCTGCATGGAATGCTTAAGACAGCAGAGCCGAATGTTAAGAAGGGCGCCCCGCCTGTACTCTTAGTGCAAGGGGGTAAATCGTTTAAGAAACATGGGAAGGACAAGGGTAACGGAAAGGCTAAAGCTGACCCGGTTGTGAACCAGGAGCCGGCCACATCCATACCCAGAACCAGGCCCGACCCATCTAAAATGGACGTTTGCAATTACTGTAACGAGCAAGGGCATTGGAAAAGAAACTGCAAGAAATATTTGGAAGATTACAAGAAGATGAAGAACCATTATGACGCTCCTTCAGGTATTTTTGTTATCGAAGTAAATGTTGCTTCAACAAGTTCTACTTCATAGGTACTTGATACCGGCTGTGGTACTCATATTTGTACTAATATGCAGGGCCTAAGCAACAGTAGAAGCTTGGAGAAGGGGCAAGTGGACTTACGTGTAGGAAAGGGAGCAAGAGTTGCTGCATTAGCCGTAGGAACATATAATTTGTCTCTTCCATCTGGTTTAGTTTTGGTTTTAGAAAATTGCTACTATGTACCTGCTATAAGCAGAAACATTGTTTCTGTTTCAGTTTTGGATACTGAAGGTTTTTCATTTTCGATTAAAAACAAATGTTGTTCTTTTACTCGAGATGACTTATTTTATGGCAGCGCCCCACTATCGAATGAGCTTTATATTCTTGACCAATTTACACATATATATAACATTATTATCAAACGCTTCAAAGTAAATGATTCGAACCCGAGTTTTCTTTGGCATTGTCGTCTAGGGCATATAAACGAGAAACGCATCCAAAAACTTCATCATGATGGGCTTTTGGACTCATTTGATTATGAATCATTTAAGAAATGTGAATCTTGTTTATTGGGCAAAATGACAAAGGCTCCTTTCAACAAACTCAATGAAAGGGCCAGCGATTTATTGAGCCTTATACATACAGATGTATGTGGTCCGGTGAGCCTAAGTGCCAGAGGAAATTTCAACTACTTCATTACATTTATTGATGACTTCAGTAGATACGGTTACGTCTATTTAATGAGACACAAATCAGAATCTTTTGAAAAGTTCAAAGAGTTCCAAAATGAAGTACAATATCAACTTGGCAATAGTATTAAGGTTCTTCGATCTGATCGAGGAGGTGAATACTTAAGTCAAAAGTTCAGCGACCATCTGAGAGATTGTAGAATTATTTCACAACTCACTCCTCCCGGAACACCACAACGGAATAGTGTGTCTGAGAGGAGGAATCAAACATTACTTGACATGGTTCAATCAATGATGAGTCACACTGATCTTCCGTTATCCTTTTGGGGATATGCTCTAGAAACTTCTGCGTTTATGCTGAATAGAGTGCCATCAAAATCAGTGGCAAAGACACCATATGAGATGTGCAGGGAAAAAATTCCCAATCTGTCTTTCCTGATGATTTGGGGATGCGAGGTTTATGTGAAACGATTAATATCTGATAAACTTGCACCAAAATCAGATAAATGCTTCTTCGTTGGTTATCCGAAGGAAACCAAGGTGTACTATTTCTAGAACCGACCAAGAACAAAGTGTTTGTTGCTCGACATGATTTTTTTCTTGAGAGAGAGTTTCTTTCTAAGAAAAACAGTGGGAGTAAAGTACAACTCGAAGAAATTCGAGAGCTAGAGGAAGCTGCTCAATCCGTACAGGAAGAGCAGTAGTTAGACTCGCAAGATATTGTCGAATCAACACCTGTAGAGCTTGAAGGTCGCAGATCCGATAGAATCCGTCATGAACCCGAGAGATATCTAGGATTCCTCGTGATTGAAGGACATGATTTGTTGATCGTTGACAATGATGAACCTGTAAACGTCAAAGAAGCAATGATGGGCCCTGACTCCAAAAAGTAGTTGAAGGCCACACAATCTGAAATGGAATCCATGTCAGAAAACCAAGTTTTATCGTTGGTCGATTTACCTCATGGTGCGAAAGCAATCGAGTGTAAATAGGTTTTCAAGAAGAAAATTGATGTGGATGGTAACATACAAATTTATAAAGCTAGACTGGTAGCTAAGGGTTTCAAACAAGTCCACGGTGTTGACTATGATGAAACCTACTCTCCAGTAGCTATGCTTAAATCTATTCGTATTCTGCTAGCGACTGCTGCTCATTATGATTATGAGATTTGGCAGATGGATATCAAAACCGCGTTCCTGAATGGTATTCTGGAAGAGGATGTGTATATGACACAACCCGAGGGTTTTGTTGATCCTAAAACTGCTGGGAAAGTGTGCAAACTTCACAAATCCATTTTATGGATTAAAGCAAGCATCATAGAGTTTGAATCTTTGTTTCGATGAAGCAGTCAAAGAATTTGGCTTCATCAGGAACGAAGAAGAAAGATGCGTATACAAGAAGTTTAGTGGGAGCGCAGTTGCGTTTCTTGTCCTGTACATGGATGATATCTTACTTACCGGAAATGACATTCCGTTGCTGAAGTCCGTTAAGGCTTGGCTCGGAAAATGTTTCTCGATGAAGGACATGGGGGAAGCCGCATATATTCTTGGAATCAGGATCTATCGAGATAGACCTAAAAGGCTGATCGGATTATGTCAAGACACTTACATAGATAAGGTCTTGAGCAGATTCTGTATGCATGATTCAAAGAAGAGCTTCTTACCAATGTCTCATGGCATGTAGCAAGACGGGGTGTCCCATGACACCTGCTGAGCGAGAACGCATGAGTAGGATTCTCTATGCTTCCGCAATAGGATCTATCATGTACGCTATGATTTGTACTCGTCCAGACGTTGCTTGTGCATTAAGTATGACAAGCAGGTACCAATCAAATCCAGGTGAGACTCACTGGACTGCAGTCAAGAACATCCTGAAATATTTGAGGAATACTAAGGATATGTTCTTGATGTACGAAGGAAGTGAGGTGTTGGTTATTAGTGGATTCACGGATTCAAGCTTTCAGATGGATAAGGATGATTCCCGGTCTCAGTTCGGTTACGTCTTCTGTCTGAATGGTGGTGCAGTTAGTTGGAAGAGTTCCAAGCAAAGTACCGTACTTGACTCCACTACTGAAGCTGAATACATCACTGCTTCTGAAGCTGTGAAGGAAGATGTTTGTATAAAGAAGTTCATCTCTTAACTTGGTGTGATTCCGAGTATTGATGAGCCGGTGGCGCTGTATTGTGATAACAATGGAGCCATTGCACAAGAAAAGGAGCCCAGATCGTACCAGAGATCCAAGCATATAGAGAGGAGATATCATCTGATTAGAGATATCGTTGAAAGAGAAGACGTGAAGATCAGCCGAATTTCAAGCGAAGAGAACGTCGCTGATCCTTTGACGAAAGTACTTTCACGGACTAAGCATGAGTATCATGCCAATGGCATAGGCCTTAGGTATCTTAAGATGTAATCTTAGTTCCAATGCGAGTTATAATAGTTTTATGTTATGATGTAAACATACTTTGGTTATGTTTTGATGAAATTATTTCATTTCTATTTAATACTTGTATTAAATTATATATCGTGAAATAATCATGACATTCTTATAGGTCATCAAGTTGAAGACTTGGTCATGAAACCCTATAGGCGTAAAATGCATGAATTATTTCATTCCCTAGTCAATGGTTATTAAAGTGGGATACTAATAACGAGATAACCTAGTATGTGAGGTGACTGATGACTAAGTTTCATGGAGTCATTGATAATAAGTATCAAGTCAATCACATAGATGTGTGTCACATGAACATAGCATCGGAAATGATCCGCTATGAGAACTCTACGAGATCGTATAATGAGTGTCATAAGAGATTCTCATACGACTATAGAGCATAGTCCTTAGACCTGAGTTCATGCTGTTTTCTTGCACATGAATTGGTGTGTTTTGAAAATTTCAAATGCCAATTATAACTGGTGGTTATAAAGGAATTTGTCAGACATATCATGAAATGTGAGAAAGGAACAGAGGATGGAACAAGATGGAATTTGTCCCTCCTATATACGGGAGAAAGATATCTTTGGGCTCTTCGAAAGATTTGATACTGTAAAATGCATGGCCGTGCTCAAACAAGGTGAAAGACGCTTGTTTGCTCTATCAGTACAAATTCAAGTTCGATGAACATTGATTAGGCTCATTTAAATAAGGATGACACAAACTCTTGCATTATAGCAGATAGAGATATGTAGACAAAGGGATTTTGGGAATATATGATTTGAGTACAAGTGGGAGATTGTTGGGAATGTCCTGCAATCATTTGTACTTACTTGTGTGGTCGATTATAACATCGAGATTAGACAAAGTCATATGATACTAGGGGTTGTAATGGCTTGCT
>JAKUCM010000510.1:0-94036 GCA_023374145.1 Lepidium sativum
TCAGTCCTGGAGGTCCTGATCCTCGTCATCACTAACTACTTCTCTCGTAGAGAAGATTTATAATGTGTTCTTTTGATTAAGAACCGGTTTAGCTTTTGTTTGATAACCAAAAATAAATTTGATGTATTCTGTTCATTACAGTTTATGAATTGCGCATGCTTTACGTGCTATATACATTCTACAATACAGTAGTCTAGTAGGAAGCACTTTGCATATAAAAGAAAGCGTAAAGAATTGGTATGAATATTCGAAAAGTGAGATTGAATTAATTTTAGCTATTCTATTTTTGTTAATTCTTTGATGGCTCGAACGTGTAGATATACATTTTTATATGTGTTTTGGAATGTACATAATATTCTTTAATGGACCCTTTCTCCTTATCGTCCACCAAAAACAAAAACTTATAATAAGATAGAAAGATAGTGATTGAAGTACCCAATCTATACATATATCAATAGTGACTTAAAACAGAGATCTGAAATTTAACTTAAACAAAGATTGAAGTCAACCTCTTCATAATTTTTTTTGTTAACCGGCGTATTTGGACCGAAACCTAAGTAATCTTCGAAGAGACATCATCGACTACTATTGATATATGTATTTTTGGCCAGACAGCAACAACTTCGTTCCTAGTAGAAATCAAACTAGATTTGTTTGGTTGTCTTCAATTTCAGATTGTCAGAAGCTTGAAATGTTCTCTCCGAAATCCATGTTCAAATGTTTCATTTTCTTCTTTTATTATGGTTACAAATCAACAAAAACTTACAAGTTGCACAAGCCTTGAGCTTGGTTATATTTCTGAATAAAGAGTATGAAACTATATATTGCAAAAGAACAAGTAACTCATAATACAAGAAATGAATCAAATATTCATAATAACTCTGTAAAAAGAAGAAGACAAAAAGTGTGAATGTCAGATATCTGTTGGAAGAGGGTACTTACAGTACATCTCATTCTTCACACACATAAAGAATCTCTCATAAGCCGAAGTCATATCAGTCGCTTTAAATAGTGAAAGAGCATATCCCTTACAATCTATTCCCTTCCTCTCCAAAACCATAGGCCCATCTCTTACAACAGACTCCAAAGTCTCAACAAGAGATCTCACATTTGGAGAAAATGTGTACCCAAAACGCTCATCCACAACTACTGTCCCAACAATGCTCGGATAATTAGGCGTCACGACCGGTTTCCCACACTGCATTGCCTCAATTATCGTCAAATCAAGTCCTTGTGGTCTTAACGTTGGATTCACAAACACATCTAAAGCGTTGTAGAAACCAGAGAGTTCTTCTGGTTCTAAAGCTCCTAAAACCTTAACGTTTTCTCCTAACTCTGCGTATCTTTTGCCCCAAGGACCAGATCCAGCCACAAGAAGATAGACGTGTGGGTGTGTTTTAGTGATCAAAGCAAAAGCTTCGAAGAGAAGTGGATGTCCTTTGTCTCTGACCAAACGTCCAGAGACACCCATCACAATATTTGTCCCATTACTAGCAGGTACACCATGTTTTGCCCTGAATCTAGCTCCAGACAAAGGTGAATACACGAACTTGGTGTGGTCAACGCCGTTGACGATAACATGAACGTTTCTTTTAGGAAGCTGATAGATGTTAACGAGAACCTCACGTGCACTATTGCTTATGCAAATATGTTGTTTATATTTCGAGAAGAATCTGATTTCGTCGACGAGTCTAGGCATCGTTTGTTGAAGATCAGAGTTAGGATGTTCATTAGAGAAATATAGCTCTTGGAAAATATTGGAATGAATAATCTCATACCAGATTCCATGCCAAGTCACAGCTATGTTACCTTTAGGAACCATTTTAACTCGCCAATGTGGCAGAGAAACACTCTCACTGTGAACATAATCGAAGGGACGATCTACATCGTTGATTCTGTCGAAGATCTCGAAAGCTTGAGAGTGGTTAAGTGTGCCATGTTCATTTGGAGCAAAGTAGACATGGAGATCTCCTCTGTTGAAGTACTCTTCTCGGTTACTTCTGTCTGAAGAAACCGTGAAAACGTGAATCTCGTGGCTTCTTGAAGCCAGAGAAGTGTAGAGAGTGTACGCGTGACGCTCCATTCCTCCAGGAATTGAACCGACGGGCCATGATTTGCAGAAGACAGCGAGTTTTAGCTTCTCGGAGATTGGTCCAAGAGAGAGTTTGTTCCAAGGGAATGTCAGGTCTCGAAGATCTCCAGCGAAGGGAGGAATTTCCGGAGAAGAAGTCACCGTAGAGTAATCAAACTGTGAGAAGAAGATATAGTAAGAAGAGCAAAAAATGAGAGCTAAGGAAATGATCGTTGTGAACCTGAATGGAAGTGAAGTGTAAGAAGTAAATGAAATTGGTCTTGAAGAATGAATCTTCAAACCCATTTTTATTGTTCTTCGTTTGTTTGATTTTTGTCAAGTTGATTGCAACTATAGAGGTTGATACTTAGCTTAATTTACGGATCTTTCTCGAGTTATTATTTCAAAGTTCGTTTCTCAATGACATTGCACATGGCCTATAGACTATAGGCAAGTTTTATATGCTTTCTACGTTAAGTCAAATTTCTTTAAATAGATTAAATTAGAAAGTAAACCGGGACATTAAGTCCGGTTTTATTGTCCGTGGTTTGCTATTTTGTTACGGACACGTAGATCCTAATTTCTCGGATTCTTTTGGCGCGTGAGATCAAGCGCGCGTATGCTATTCTCGCGACGCTGCGACTCTTAATGGCTTCCTAGGGTTTCGTCGTTGCAAATCCAGTCAATCTTCATGAACCACGGATCCTAATCTCACCGATCTTCAATTCCTTTTCTAAAATTCAACTATTGGAACTGCGCGTAACCACTCTGTAGAAGCTATTAATTTTCTGTTTAGAGAAGTTGTAAACGAGGGTAATGGCGTCTGGGCCTATAGCCGGTGGTGGAGTTTCGAAGACGAAGCATAGATGGAGCGATAGTGGAAACAAGAGTCAAAAACGACCGAAGCCCACGATTGCGGCGAGTCAGGAGAGGTCGATTCCGCTCGTGTCTCCGGCGAACTCGTTTGGGTCGGAGGATAATCATCAGATGATGAAGATAAGTTTGAGCTCTATTTCGAAGCTTGAAGTTAGGAACTTGAAGCGGAAACTACAGGCTGAGCTTGAGGAAGTTAGGAGCTTGATCAAGCGGCTCGAACCACAAGGTAACTTCGACGGAGATATCGGGCTTGGGTTCGCGGAACCACCCATGCCTAACAAGAAGCTGAAAACGGCAAACGGTGGTAAGAAAGGCGGAGCACACGGAGCTGCTGATAAAGGTACTGTTCAGATTTTGAAGAACTGCAACAATTTGCTTGCGAAATTGATGAAACATAAGTCTGGATGGATTTTCAGTACGCCAGTTGATGCAGTTAGGCTTGGTTTACATGATTATCACACTATAGTTAAGAAGCCTATGGATTTAGGAACAGTGAAGACTAGGTTGAGTAAGAGTTGGTATAAGTCACCTTTGGAGTTTGCTGAGGATGTGAGACTTACTTTTAACAATGCGATGCTGTATAATCCTGTGGGGCATGAAGTGCATCGTATGGCTGAACTTTTGTTGAATATGTTTGAAGAGAAATGGGCGCCGCTTGAAACTCAGTATGAGTTACTTAATAGAAGGCAACAACCAAGCCGTGATATTGATTTCCATGCTCCTGTTTCAACAAATACTCATAATATAGTGGAGCCATTACCGTTACCTGCACCTACACCTTCCCCGTCTCCTCCTCCTCCTATAGTAGTCGAAAACAGGACTCTGGAGAGAGCAGAATCCATGACGAATCCAGTGGAACCTGCACTTCTAACTGTTGTCCCTGAGAAGCCCGAAGAAGAAGAGGCGAGTGGAAACAGGGACCTGACTTTTGACGAAAAGCGCAGACTTAGTGAAGACCTTCAGGATTTACCTTTCGACAAGTTAGAGGCAGTTGTTCAGATTATAAAGAAGAGGAATCCGGAACTCGCTCAACAAGACGATGAGATTGAGTTAGATATTGATAGTCTTGACCTCGAAACACTTTGGGAACTTTACAGATTTGTGACTGAATATATAGCTAGCTCGAGCAAGAAAAAAGACGACCAGGGATCGGGCCCAGAAAGAGATGCTGAATCAGTTCACAATAGTGTCCAAGAACCGGTAAGAGCAAATAAATAACTGCTACTCACTTCTCTTACTTTTAGCATATAAGTCTCAAGTACGCTAATAATGTCATGTTTCTTCATCCGTCTTCACAGAATACACTAGTAACTGGCCTTGAATCAGCAAAAGTTACTGAACTAGGTGAGACTTTTATTCATTAGATAATGTCAAATATTGCCAAATTAAGCTTTTAGCCCCACTGCAATAACTCTCTTAATTTGTTTTTGTCACTTAAAAAGGTCATATGGCATCTCCTATACGACAAGAAGTAAATGCTGGAGGATCAAGTAGTTCTAGTAGTGGCTCAGGCTCATGTTCTAGTGGTAAATGTTGAAACTGCTTTGTCGTTCTTCTCTTATCAGCATCACAACCAGTTTACTCACATTCCTTTTGTCTTTATGCAGATTCTGACAGCGACAGCTCAGGGCATGGATCTGATACCGGTAATTAACCAAGATTGTGAAAGTACTTAGCTTAGGTGGGAGCCACCGTGTTGTCGACTACAAACTCTTTGCATCTCTTTCTATAGCAAAGCTAGGTTGCCACCATCGCATTATTCCTGTAATAGGGCTCTTTTTAACTGTACAGAAAAGCGAACATATTAGTGTTTTGTTTCGGGCTTGTCATCAATTCAACACGCTTGTTCTGTACTTCTTAATTGTTTTATGACCTCAGCGTTAATAATCGCGTTCCTTTGACCATTACTCGATTTTGTTCAGTGACTAGTCTTGCTTGGCCAGATCGGAGAATAGTTTCTCCTCAAAACCCAAGCTGAGACCTTCGTCAGAAAATTGTTTTATTAGCCTTTTATATTATCTCTATTTTAGATCAATAAACAAAAAGGACATGCTACCTAATGTGGAAAGATCACCAACTGGTTGTTGCATTAGACAGTCATTTGTACATGCTTGTATTTGAAGATATTAGCTTCTTTCAAATATCCTATATTGATTCACGAGCTCAACAGCAAAAATAGGAAGCTCTAAACGATTGAATTCTTCCGTTTTATCTGTTTCAAATGTTGAAACTAGTTTCTGCAGATTCGCAGATAATTCTATCAATCTTCCAAGTTGTCCTTGTTAGTCTTTTGGTTCTAGGATCCGCGAGATGTATCCTTGATGGACTCAGGAGCAATGAGAGTCGAATATTTAAACTTTATGGCTTCCAACAAAAAGAGGCAGTGTTTGTCACCAAAGAAGATCAAGTTAATGAGAGCTGCAACGTCTTTGAAGGACAATGGGTTTGGGACAATGTCTCTTACCCTCTTTATACAGAGAAGAGTTGTCCTTATTTAGTAAAACAAACAACATGTCAACGAAACGGACGGCCAGATTCTTACTACCAGAACTGGAGATGGAAACCGAACTCATGCGACTTGCCCAGGTAATACTAAAAACGTTTGAGTTAACGTTAGAAGTGTTTATAACCTCTGATATGTTTCAGGTTCGATGCTCTGAAACTGTTGGACGTGTTACGAAACAAAAGACTGATGTTCATAGGAGACTCGGTGCAGAGAAGCACGTTCGAGTCAATGGTCTGTATGGTACAATCAGTTATTCCTGACGAGAAGAAGTCTTTTCGCAGGATTCCGCCTATGAAGATCTTCAAAGCTGAGGTACATAACAAAACACATTTCTGGGAAGAAATCTTCAAAATTCATAATTATGGTCTCTTACATTTTAACTGTATGCATTTGATCAGGAATACAATGTATCCATCGAGTATTACTGGGCGCCTTTCATCGTGGAATCAATTTCAGATCATGCAACTAATCATACAGTACACAAAAGGTTGGTGAACCTAGACGCCATTGAAAAACATAGCAAGAGCTGGGAAGGTGTTGATGTTCTAGTCTTTGAGAGCTATGTATGGTGGATGCATCAACCTAAGATCAATGCAACGTAAGCTATATTATGCATAAACCATATTCGAGTTGTTGCATTGCAAAAGAGCCTAGAAGGAAACTTATATGTACATATGCATATGCAGGTCTGGCGATACCAGTGAAGTTCGTGAGTATAATGTGACAACTGCTTATAAAATGGCTTTAGAAACATGGGCCAAATGGGTTGACACAAAGATCAATCCCGTAACGCAAAGAGTTTTCTTCACGAGTATGTCTCCGACTCATCTATGGTATGTTCCTTCAGAACACAGAACACAACATAGAAGTATTCAATAATTAACAAATTATAGTAGCTTTTAGAGCAAACGTATTCAATTTCCAACGAGAAGATTGTTTGGTGTGTGATCTTGGCAGGAGCTGGGAGTGGAATCCAGGGAGTGATGGAACCTGTTATGATGAGTTATATCCAATAGACAAACGATCATATTGGGGCACAGGATCAAATCAAGAAATCATGAAAATAGTTGGTGATGTATTAAGCAGAGTTGGTGAAAATGTCACGTTCCTGAATATTACGCAACTGTCAGAATATAGGAAAGACGGACATACGACCGTGTATGGAGAACGGAGAGGGAAGCTCTTGACAAAGGACCAGAGAGCAGATCCGGAAAACTATGGAGATTGCATCCACTGGTGTTTGCCAGGAGTTCCTGATACATGGAATGAGATCCTCTATGCATATTTGCTACGCAGGCACCACAATTCATTCTGACCTCCCCCCCCCCCCCCCCCCCCCCCCCCCCAGAGGGAGAGGTCAAGCTCAATAACATGAATTCATACCATCAATGGATTTTCAACAATAGTTTCTTTTTGAGAAGATATCAAAGCAAAGAAAGGTAGGCTAAAATTTTTTGGTCAATTCCCTGTCAAAAAGGCTTCATTATCAGTTCTCAGAGCAGATTGGCTCATATATCTATAAATAGAGTTTAGGAGTCTCACTCAAGATAAAAGAAAGGCCGGATTCTAACTTGTACTATATTAGGGAGCAAAACTCACAATACCTCCCACTGGGAATCTTCTGATTCAAGTACCTGTGAGCTTTTGGAGTTTATGGCTTCCATTTGTTTAGAGTCTTCCTTAGTGGCTAGATCAGAACCCATATCCGCATCTCCAAACCAAATTGCAAGCTGCTCATACTCTTTCTCTCTTCTTCTTTTCGAAGTTAAAGCATCCAAGATCTTTCTCTGATGATAACAGAAAAAGTTCAATTAGGCAATGTGAGCTACCAAATACTTCCTTATGGGATAATGCTAAGGGTTTTTGATTATTGACAATCTTGGAAACCAAATCTCAATTCTAGAATCAGTCAGAATTATCTGTAATCAAGATCAGCATTCACTAACAAGAAACAAGATCTCAAGTTTATCACAACAAAATATCTAAAAAAAAGAGGGAGTAATTATGAAACCTTGATGGATCTGAGTTTCTGGGTCCTAAGATGCATTGCGTAAAGCACACTATCGTCAACATAGGAGGGGTCTTCTCGAGATTCCATGCCGTGTAAGCCATTGATAGTCAATAGAGCAACATCAGAATAGGCATTAATCATATCATCTGGACTATGTATAGAAAGTTAAAAAGTGCTGCACATGTTAGAAACAAATAGAAAACACCCATAAAGAGGCCAGTTGAAGGTTTAAACTTCTAGTGAACAATAGCACAACCTGAAATGAGTAGAACTTCAAAACTAGAAAAGATTCAAAGATCTAACCTGCATTAAAAGCTGTGATGTTAGCCACATTATCTTGAACAAGTACTTCCAGAAACTTGGTGACTGGATTTAGATTTGAATCATCCATAGAAATTCCAAACTCAGCTAGAATGGGGTCATCCTTAAATTCTAAAGCAGTCCCAAAACTTTCAAGAGAACTTATACATTCAGATTCTCTGAAAACAACATCTTTAACTTCTTCTAAACTATTCTTGCCTGGAAAAGCCAAAGATCTTCCAGTAGAAAATTTCTGAGGAGTTAAACTGTTGGTGATCTGAGACTCTTCATCGGGAACTAATTGTTCCTTAGCACCAAGAGTAGTGGCTGATGTCAGACTAGCATCACGATATTCTTCGAGCAACAGAGACGTAAAGAGTGTCTCTGCGTCAGGCAAGATCTGAGACTCTTTATCGGTAATTATTGGTTCTTCATCACCAAAAGTACTGGCTGATGTCTGATTAGCATCATAGTAATCTTCAAGCAATAGAGATGAAGAGAATATATCTCCATCAGGTAACAAGGAAGCTACTAAACTCTCGTCTAAACTATCTTCTTGAACTAAATTCTCCTTCAAAACATGGGCCTGGTCTTCATTCTGAATACGTGAAATATCAAAGTTTTGATGCGATGGTGGATCAGAAGGACTCTTACAACCCGGTGAATCAACACGATCATGGTTTTGCTGCACATCAGAAGTTCCAGAAGAATGCTCCTCTGCGACTTCCTTTAGGTCACCTCTAACAGAATCCAGTTCCATAAGATCAATTGAATTCAAACAAAGCGTGCTCTGTTGCAACATTAGTAGCCAACACTCATTCTCTCTACTCTATAAACATCATTAGTTATGATCTAATATGAAATTCAACAATGGAATCCTAGAGAGTACCTGAGAAGTGAAATTGTCGACTTCTACAAATATCGTCTCCAACTTGTTACATATTTTACCAAACCATGCTCTTCCTTTGCGTTCTGTACCCATGATGGCTTCACGCTATACGAAAATTATGTTGACAGATGATGAAATAGTTAAGAAAAATCGTATTAAGCCATAGATTTAATTGCGGATGGATGATAGCAACATGAAAAGTTTCAAACAACTAACTTGACTCAGAAACAGCTCGAAAACACTGAAATTTTATCCATTATTGCTCGGTCTCAAAATTATACCGTAAAGGTTATATATTTTTTCGGAAAAGTTGAATACTTCATGAAAAGAATAGACAATTATCTCGTAATTGTGACCACAGTACGAAGATCGCTGAAAAAGAGAAACTCATACGCAGAACAAATTACATTAAAAAAACCAAAAAAGAAAAAAAACCGAGACTTTGAGATGAAAAATGTAGAAGAAGACGAAAGGGGGAAAAACCCTAAGATTGAGCGTACATAAACGAAAGAAAGTGATAAGAATTACCTGAGAAAGTGGAAAGGAGACTACAACATAGGAAAGAATCAGGAAAAACAAAAACACTTCATCAGGTTATAACAACAATAAATAAATATATAGCTTTTTCTTTTTGGTCGTCAAATAAATATATAGCTTATATCAGATTATTAAGGGTGGTTTCAGACTAGGCATGGGTATAAAATCGATATCTGAAATCTAAATCAAAGCTGATCCGCAAAAAAAACCCGAATTTGAAAAAAATATCTTAATAGATTCTATATTTATATACCCGAAAAACCGAATTAAGAACCTGAACTGGAATCGAATTAAGAACCGAATGGGTATTCGATATATTTTAGTTAAATTTAAGTTTTTATATACTTATTTCTATTAAATATATATTTATTTTAAGTTTTTATATAGATTAATCCAAATTCGATCTATATCTGAATTGAACCCGACCCGAAAAATACAAATACCTGAAAATGTTCTAAATTAATAACATGAAGTGTTACCTATAACTCTTCTATCGAGTCTTTAATGGGCTGTAAATTTAAGGCCCAATATAATAATAATTGACAAAATGGGTCATGAATCATGCACGCCACAAGTGTCAAAAACATGATATGTATATGCATACGTAAGTGTGTATGTATAGAAGAATGATCCGAAACAAGAAGACGTGGACTACGCCACGTGGAGGGGATGGCCCAAAAGAGAGGCATGGGTCATCGATACATCTACATAGGGGAGTGTGAATCTGGATCATCCTCCCTCTCCATCATTCCAATTACCTAAGTTTTGTTTTCTAATGTTTTCGAAAAATTCCATTCCCATTTTATGATGTGTAATATATATAGCAATCCACTCTCAAAGTCTCAATACAGTCTATTTATATTTACCTACATAGTCCATTATTTCATACATATTGTAAGAGATCATAGAGATTGATCATGGCTACTTCCACCTTCTCCTCTCGTGGTGCACAAACCATGAACACCATGTTCGTCAAGTAAGTTCACCTACATTATACATATATACTCATTCTTAGATCATATATAAAACTATATACTCATTCATGCATATGCATTTTTTGCCACCAGAGTTTGATTCTAGTAATTCACTGATATCGATTTTGATTTGGGTTTCCAATTGGGGATAGAGTTTTGTTGATTGAATTGTCGAAAGGAAAAGTTATTATATAGATATTTTATGCTATAAATTAATAACACATGCAATATGCATACAATATGTATATATAGGCCGATGCTTAGGAAATCGATTCATAAGAAGAGTGCATCACACGACATAGTGAGGGAGACGGCGAAGACAGAAGGTTCCGGCGCCGGAGAGGAAGTGAAGACGATGAGAGGATTCCATGGTGCCGGAGAGAATTCGTCGCCGGGAAATAGTTGGGTGCCACATGAAGGAACGGGAATATATTATCCAAAAGGGCAAGAGAAGGTGATGCAAGATGTGCCTCCTCCTCCAGCTGGAAGCCACGTGGACGAGCTCGTTAATTGGTTTTCATGATTGATCTCTTTCTACTCACTGCTTACTTGTCATCTCCCTCTCATTGAACACTCTATATGTTGATGTCTCTCTATATGTACGCCAATTAATGTGTATGTATGTGTGTAATTACGTGTATAATATTGTCACAATATCGATTTATGATAATGAATAATGATGTTGTTTAAATGAGCTAGTTATCAAATGCATGTGACAACAACTTCCTTATGCAAAAGTTCATTAATGATGAAATGGAACGTGGGACCAAAGAACTAAAGTCTTTGGCTTCAATGACCACAGAGTTTGCCAGTCAGGGACTAGAATGGATTATAGAACAAATGGCTATTCTTCTTCAAAAATCCTATCTTTGGAGAAAACTATACAAAAACTTTTAATTGGGGAAAAAAAGTAGAAGCTTTATCTTTGTAAAGGATTTGTAATTTGAGGAGTTTAATGGCGCTTGCAAACATATCATTGCGTTTCAAATTTCCACCACTACAGACTTCTTCCTCTTCCACATTCATCAACACGTTAACCACCCCAAGAAAACCCTCTTTGATCGCTTGCTCCAAACCCTCCGGAGCTAATGACGGCGGAGAAGAAGGCTCAAAGCCGCGGAAATTATCGGAACAATCGTCGTGGGAAGTAAAGGATTCAGAAGGTAAGGATTACCTATACAGACTTGGAGCAGAGGCTGATAATGTTAACATAGCCGTAGGAGCAAGAGCTGGCATCATCGATGACGTTTTCATTGGAGACTTCCTTGGAAAAGATTGTTAGTCTCTTCTCTCTGGAAAATCCCAACTTTATCTTTTTGGAATATGATTTTAAGTACCAGAACTCGATTATTTGACTTGAAAAGTTGGTATTGTGTCTGATTGTATATCTGTTAATCTGCAGCTGATATTGTGTTTGATTACCGCCAGAAGGCAACAAGGTCCTTTGAACATCTTCAAGGAGATTATTACATTGCCCCATCGTTTCTGGTAATTACTTATCATTCTTCTTGTAATCTGATTTGAAGACATCAATCAAACAGGTGAAGATTGTTTAACGTTCGTTACCAAATTTGTTAAAAGCAATGTGTCTTCTTTTTTGACAGGATAAAGTTGGTAAGTTATCTTGAGCTCAGCTTTGGTAAAAGATAAGAGAGATAAAGGAATTCATTGGTAACATGTTGGATGATTGACTGCTTAAAAGTCTGGAACTTTTGATATGATCTTCTGATTCATTTGCAATGTTTCTTTCTTCTTTCCTGTTAACATAAACATGTCAATTTCATTTGTTTTCTGCAGCGGTTCACATTGTGAAGAACTACCTTGCTCCTTCTCTAAATATAAAAATCCCATTGATCTTAGGTGTGATGAAATACCTCTTTGCTTCACTGTTTAGATCCAGTATTTGAAATCTGGCTACCATCTCTTGAACTTTGCAGTATTTTTTTTGGCTGCCTAGGTATTTGGGGAGGTAAAGGACAAGGCAAAACGTTTCAGACTGAGCTTATATTTAAAACCATGGGAGTTGAACCGGTTATAATGTCTGCAGGAGAGCTGGAATCCGATAGAGCTGGTGATTTCTCCAACTATGTTGACTTCCATATTTTTGGGTCTATGTAACCAATCCCATAGAAAGGTCTGACTTTTATAATAATCCCTAACAGGGGAACCAGGAAGGCTCATACGTGACCGCTATCGAACAGCTTCACAAGTCATTCAGAATCAAGTCAGAAGCTTTTCTTTATCATCCCAGTCTTGCTATATACATAGATATCTACATGGGTGTGGCATGAACTTTGATGGTAACTTTGATAATGCAGGGGAAGATGAGTGTTCTCATGATTAATGATATTGATGCTGGTCTTGGGAGATTTGGTATAATAGTCTAACCCAAATAACTGTGAGCTAGGTTGTGACTGCTTTTATTTCACACAGATGATCTTGACCGAATTCAATGCTCTTGTTATAGGTGAAACACAAATGACAGTTAACAACCAGATAGTTGTTGGTACTCTGATGAATCTTGCAGATAATCCCACTAGAGTAAGTGTGGGACAAGACTGGAGAGAAGCTGATGTTGTAAACAGAGTCCCTCTAATTGTCACAGGGAACGATTTCTCTAAACTGTATGCTCCACTAATTCGGGAGGGAAGAATGGAGAAGTTTTACTGGTAATAATAGTGCAATCCGTCTACCCTGTAACTAAAATCTTTTCTGCAAAAAGCTTAAGTATTTGGTGCGAAAACACAACAGGCAGCCAACTCGTGAGGATATTGTAAACATTGTTACCAGAATGTACGAGAAAGATGGTATCTCCCGGAAAGATGTTACAAGCATTGTAGATACGTTTCCAAATCAAGGTAAATGATCTACTATCTCGAATAAGAAAATACAAGGATACAGTTCCTTACCCTTTCTATCTTTGTGACAGCACTTGACTTCTATGGAGCTCTGAGGTCACGCACATATGATAGATATATCCTCAAGGTAATTTCAGCCATTACAATGATGTGATCTCCACAGTGAAATGGCTAATATCGTTGCCGTTATAGTGGGTGGATGAAGCTGGAGGAATGAAAACTCTAGGGAAAACTCTCCTCAGACGTAAAAAGACCGAAGAGGTTCCTCAATTCTCTCCCCCTGAGGTAAATAAATACTTACAGGCTTCTCAGGTGATTTCTGTCAAAAATTATGAGCTTTGGCTCAACTTAAGATCTTGATGATATGGTGTGAACAGCAAACGATGGAAGCGTTGATGGAATCAGGTTACTCACTAATAAAGGAACAAAAACTTGTTATGGAAACAAAGCTGTCCAAGGAGTACATGAAGAACATCGATGATTAATATTAATAACAAAGAAACATCAAATTCTTTTTCATTCGTTCAGTGACTTTCGATCAGCACAAATTAAATTCTGATATATAATTACAAAAAGGTTAAGCACGTAACCATCGCTCTAAAGAGTTGTATCTACCAAAACCATGAGCATTGACCCAAAAGCCGATGTGGTGCCACTACATAACAATACATTAGTGTATGCAAATACACAGTTTACAAAAACGGCAACCACTTTTACCTTAAGAAGAAGAACAAAAGCAACCCCTTTTCTACTTTGCTACACCTGAAACTTTCTGTCCTGTGACTAAAGAAATGGTTTCAAATGCATTGCGAGAGAAAATAAACAGCTTCTGAAAATACAAAGAATGGACTATGATCTTAGAAAAATGGAATTCTGGTGCTTACAATTTTTCAGATCATTCAAATGAACCATGGTATTTCTCAAGATTCGAAGAGACATTTACGCTTTCCATGTAAAAGGCTCCCATCTCTGGCCTCGGATGTAGAAGAAATCCCATAATCATAGGTCAATTCTGCCATTGGAGGAATGTGACGCAAAGCAAAGAAAGCAATGTGGATTACCGATTCACCGTTTCCTTCACGAAGAACTGGCTGCCAAAAAACGTTGGGGGAGCAGCTGTGGTTCATGAACCAAGCTACATTTCCAAATATCTTGGCACTGATCAGAAGTGGTGATGGGAGATCAAATTCCTAACTTCATTTGAAGGGTCCTCATCTACTAGTTCAGGCTCATAATTCCACTTAAACAATTTATAAACATGCGATGTGTCGAAGACATACGCATCTTCTTCTTGGTCGTCTCTAAGCTCTCCTTTGTCTTTGACCTCACCAGCATATTCACATATGAAAGAACCAGCACGGATGGAATCCCATGAACGTAAACCCCAACCACGATTTGTCGTCCGAAACACTTCCAGGCAAAATTTCAGTCCTGTCTGGATCACTTTGTTTTTGCAACTGGCATGACAAAGACACGCTGGGCCACATTCATATACCGTCGGCCTTCGAGAAACTAGAGCCCCGTTAAGGTAAGGGAGATCACCCCCATTTCTTCTGATGCAAAAGCAGTTAAGATTTCCTGGTGAACATGAGCCAACACAGGAACAGCCAATTGCAGGTTGAGTTAGTTTGAAGGTCTCCGAGTATTGTAGGGAGGAAATATAAGTAAAATGAGCAGGCCCCTTCTCCTCCTCAACGTCATTCACAAGTGAAACAGGTTTACTTTCAGCTCCTGAAGTGAGATCTGGAAGGATTAAGCCTGGTCTTGTAGTCAAACTTTCCTTCCACTTCTGAACAGATTTCCAAAAGCCAAAAGCAAGTGGTTGACCAGGGATTCTTACCAATTTACATTTAAATGTGTTGCAGCCAGATTTCCCTTTCTCTAACCATGACTCTGAAATCGAGTAAAGCCCATCATAGATATGAATCTTTCCAGCTTAGTAGTTGTATCTTCCGCCCCTCTTATGACTCTTACTCCATTGCCCTTCCTCAAGCTTTTCTCTAATGCTAGATTACCCCTTTCAAGCTTCTGATCAGATGCTTGTCCACTCTTGTCTGCATTGCCGCCTTGTCCACTATAAATTAAGAGTCAGGATCCTGGGCTTCACCATCGTAACGTCCGGATGAAACAATGCTAGTTGCTAGGCTCTTCATCTGCTCCAGACTTACTAGTTATATAGTCAATGCCAGCCGTACTCTGCATGTGAAGACCAACTCAATACATCTCTATTCGAGAAAAGAAGATATCTCCAACCTCAATTCCGGGAACAGGCCCAACTCCACTTTTCATGTTTGTCCGCACCCCATTGCTCATCAGAATACCTGCTGCTTTTGAAGTAGTGGACTTTCCATATTCTACTTGGCTTAACCGCCTCCTAACTGCATCAAAACGCATCAATACACTACTTACTAAGTATCCACTTCCATCTTCTCGCTCTGCTCCACTAATTCCACTGTCAAAATCTGCAATGAATCTTTTCACTACCTGAACAGCCAAATTAGGCTCTTTGGCCACAATTCTTCTTCTACTTTTTCTTCACATTACTATTTCCTTTAGGTCGACCAACTACTCTTCTAGTTCCACTGGAGCTGCTGGGGCCATTTGATGCAGTAGGTGTTCTATATGATCAAAGAGGTTGAACAAACGATGGAAGAGGAGTGTCCTGGGTTTGGTTAAGATCTGGAGTGTCTTGCTTTGGTTCTTGTCCTCCAAATTGAAAGAAAGGAGAAAATCCAGACGGAGAAGGGCCAAAAGGTGGAGTGCCAACAAATGGTGGACCTTGATTACCATTTGGAAAAATAGGTTTCAAACTTCGCAGCGGTTTTACATCTAGCACTATTGAGTTGTCATAATGATTACGATTTGGAACAGTATTGACCCCTGGAACTCCTTCCATAGCTCAGATCCTACCAGAGAAAAAGATATATGGTTGAATATCAGAACAACACCATTAACTGCACTCTCTCGGATACACCTTGCAGTGAACTTATGGGAATGTTCCCTGCGATATTATAAGTGGAAAGAGAGTTACAAAGTCAGTTACTGCAAAAGCAGTCCACTCAAGACCTTCATACAAACAAAATCCATTTACAAAATTTTACATAATCAGTTCCCAAAATGCAAACTTTGCTATAAGAAAGCAAGTAACGTACAGTCAACACATCCCTCAAACGGTAAAAGAGACATTTTTTTTCATAAAACCTAAATGCATCTAAAAGCGCTTCGTACGATATACATAGCAGTTTGTTCATGCAAAATTTTCCCCCAAAATATCAAAATCAACAACTTAAAAGTCAATAATTGAAGCCCAGAAATCCTAAACACCACCACATCTTTCACGATATTTTATAGGGCAACCAAAAAAGTTATTTCTACATCAAGATCCGTAAGAAATCAACACTAGAACGTACTAATTTTAGATTCACCAGCAAAAACCTAATATCTGCAGTGAAACATTCATCCGTACAGATTCCAAATTTCAACTGAGACACGAGAAAAAGAAGGAACCAGATATAAAATTGTTACCAACCCCAAGAAGATGATAAAAAAAGATGACATTTTTATTACAACCTATCCTTTATCTTTGCTTTATTTCGCTCTTCGTGTAACTGTTGCCATTTTCTTGATTCTTCAACGCAACAATTGAATGTTGTTTCACTAGTTTCAATACTTTGTACTCCAGTTTGGTAACCATTACTCCAGTTTGGTAACCATTTAAGGAATTTAATGTACAAATATTGACATATAATAATAAGATTTTGTGCAAAAGAGCATTTAAATTTATTACTTTTGCAGTTTACCTTCCATTTCTAGAAAAAAAATCGTAAAACCATAAAATCAAAAATAAGATACAACATAACTCATATGAAACAGAAATAGGATTGATATGCAATTTATGAGATGAAAAATAGAACAGAAAATCTTACAATAATATTAAAACTATTATATCCATTATTTTGGATATAACAGAACCTTCAACATACATTGCGAGATTGGCCACAATTTAACCCCAAAAAATTGGTTTACCTCACTGATCCAAGGGTTGTAAAAAAGTTCTAAATTCAAGTCAATAAAAGCTCTTCAGGCTAATGTGAAAAAGCTTGTAATGTAAGATAACAAAAGCCTCCTTAATTCATCTGTATTGTTTAACCATAAGAATGTCGGAGCATAATCTTTGAGGCACTTGTTGCAGTTCTTTACCTTCTTGCCATGCTTGTCCTACGCATACACCAGGACCTATATGGCGTATGTATATGACGATGCAGTCATTGAATGGATATGGATGCTTTGCTGCAACATTAAGTCAAATTAAAAACATATGAAATAATCGAATTAGAAACTAATTTTTAAGTGATTGCTTTTGTGTTTAATTGTAAATAAAATTTCTAGATCCACCGCTGTTATCACATATGGTCAAAGTATTTGTAATGCCACATGGGACAACAATTTGTTCAGCTCACTGGAGTGTGTGAACCATAGGATTATGTTTCGGACTAATAGCATCTCAGCGTGGAAAGTGGAAAGAGCTAATCTCAAGTAGATATAAGGAATGAGTCTTACATGGCCGTGGGAAGCCTTGTGGGTAATCTTCAATCGCAAGAAGCCCATCACCAAATTTGCAGGCTACATCGCAGGGTTCTTCTGTTGCCATAACTTCCATAGCTTCTGTGACCTCAAAGTATAGTGGACTGAAAGCATTGGCAAGGGTTGAAACTATTGGTCCACCTGCAGTATATCAATTCTTAAGATGTTTGTGTATATAATACAACAACTATAGACGTACTAACATGATAATCACTTTGAAACAGGCAAAAAGATGCACACAAAAGTACCAACATTTACTGCAGACAAATGAGCAAAAAGACTAAACAGCTAGCCATATTGAAAGTTATTATGTTTACAAATAGAATTACTTATTCAGGATAAGTCCATTGTTAGATAGAATTCCACATCAACTAGATATGTCACTTTAAATGGATGAGGACTCACCACAAACACGCCCATAGATTTGGCCGTTGTTGGAGGAAAACACAGCCTACCCAAGGACATATAAAAGCTGTCAAGTAAAACAGCACGTAATTGATGCTGCTAAATTATATAGGCATGGAAGTAATATCACTCGGACTTACCATCTTAAAGAAATTTATCCAAGATATGACGAGTGGAGCTAAACAATAAGAAAAAAATATCTTATGTTAATAACATAAACATCAACATGCAAAACTATACAAAGATAATGTACAAATTCATTTATATATGTAGGGACTAAGACCTAAATAGATTACCCTGACTTGTTCGGCAGTTAAAGTATTCAAGTGAAGTTTCTGCATCTCCAGTAGAGAACAACTTGGATGCAGTCTTTTTAGCTAACTTTGGATCTTCATAACGTTTGCTTGCTATTTCCCACGCTCTTGATATAAGCCTACATACATACACTCTCAACTAAGACCAAATCATGCCAAATACATGCACTAACTATTCTATTCATGTTGGTTTCATATAAATTCCTTGGTATTGTAGCCAATCCTTTCCAAAAGGCATATGACAACCACATGACTCACAAGCTTATCGACAAGAGTTCAACAAGAATGACCTCGGCTCTAACAATTGCAGCAAATGGTGGCGCCTCTCTTCCGGGATATCTTCAATCTTTTTCCTGTACAGTATCAACTCTATTATTCTTATATTTTAATAATACACCAGACGAAATATAACAGTTTATTGCATATATATTTGACAGTTCCATTCTATCCTCTTGCTAAATATACATCATCATCAACCAACTAATGATTGAATGGTACAGTAATTGGAGAGTAAACCCAAGGCTAAACTAAATCTAGCGTTAGAAAATACATACCCTCCAAGAAAATATCTGTTTTACTATATCAATCTCTCGTAGCCAAGCACAAAGAAACAGTAAAATGAAACTGCAGCCTATGCCTAACCAATTTCCATGATGCATAGCTATCACTACTGTTATAAGTACTTTACATATGACTTAATCGAAACAAACTAACCAGAGATAAGCAGCCGGGTTATATAAAGCAGGGTCCAAAGGAATCAACTCCTTGGGGGGATCAAGAAACGTTACAACATCGGATTCATCAACATAAACCCTTTTTCCAGTGGGAAGAGTTTCATAGGGTTTTTCATCCCATGGAGATTCATATCCTCTCCCTCCATGAACCGCCAGAACCACACCACGAGACAACCCTGGTAAGTATCCAAAATCTTCACATCAGAAAAAATCTTGTTTCTTTTTTTTTTTCTTTTCTCTAAGAACTTAACAAGAGCCAGCAAACATATGAAATTCCACAAGGAAAGTGCAGGATAGGAAAAACATTTAACTTCGTCTTCTACATTACTAGTAATCTGACATATAGGAAGGTAAAGAACAACCAAATCCTTACATAATATGACAGAAGTTTCTGATCAACATACCACGAAATAAAATTCGATTACTCTGAACATGATGAATTAATGTAAAAGCACTTGATTTTTTGATATTGCTATTCTACTGTTATTTATCTGTTATATCTCCAGCTAATCACTCTTCATATTGCCAAAATTCCTAACCACAGTCACTTCAGTCTCATTTTGAAAAGGAAACTGTTCAGCTCACTGTTCAATATCGTCCAAGTTACTTGAAGAATGAATCCTTGGAAAAAGTACGCTTGCCCAGAAAACATATCATAAGTGTCATTCAAAAAGAAAGTGCTTAGCTCACTGTTCGAGAGAGGAAACCGAAGCTGCGACTTTCCGTCCCGGTGAGTTAAGCCGCGAGCCGCCGTAAAAGTTACCGGAATTGGTACCAGCCAATTCTCCCGAACTATCCCTATCTTCATCTCCGGCCAAACGGAAAATTTCCCGAACAATTTTTTTGAAGTAATGTGAAATAGAATTTGATAAATTAGTCGAATTTACAAACACCGTTTATAATTAAAAGGCCGCCATACTTTGGGCCTTAGGTATGCCCTTATGTACAAAACAATAGTAAAAATAAAGTATAAATGGAACATACACCATTTAAGTAGACAAAGCCTTCTTGATTAATAACTCTAATCAACTGTAGACAAAACCACCGCACAAAAGTACACTCTTAGTTAGGTGTGTTTGAGAAACGCCAACACAACATCTTTACTGACACAAATATTTCTTTTGAATCCAACAAGTGTTTAGCTCCACAACTAGATTACCTAACCGAACCAGAAGAGTATCTAACAAGATATTGGACATCACACAACAGTTTCACCGCATCTCTCATGGTCGGTCTCTTTGCCGGATCTTGCTCCGTACAACACAGTGCCAATTCCATCACTTGTATCACTTGTTCCCTTACATCCGAATCTAGAAGCTCGTCAACAAGAATCGGATCCACGATTGTTGTTATCATGTCTTCAACACTGTTTTTGTTCAAGCGAGATCTCACCCAGCTTACTATATCTGTATTGTCTGGAAACGATTTGTCACCGCTCTCTTCCTCGTAACCAGCTCGAGTAACACAACTCCATAACTGTAAACGTCGGATTCTCTTCCCCTCACAGTTTTGTAAGCGTTTTCTGCAGAGATTCATGATCAAAATTAGCTACTGATTCAGAGAAAGAAGAGACTTGAGTACTATTAATCTAACCAAAACTCCCAACAGAATATAAACGGTAGCTAAGTACTTCAACTATACCAAGTCTGATATCTATAATGAGAAGACGCATTACCTGGTGCGATATACCCGGTGGTGCCTGTAACAGTTGCAGTTGAAACAGTTGAGTCATCAAGAAGTCGAGCCAAACCGAAATCCCCAATGTGAGGCTCCAGATCAGAGTCCATGAGTATGTTCTCTGGTTTGATGTCACGATGAACAATTGGGGGATGACAGTCATAGTGTAAATACGCCAGTCCGTGAGCGACCCCAAGTGCAACATTGAACCGGGAAGACCAGTCTAGCCCATCTTCTTTTGGGTTAACACCATGGAGAACATCATATAGGCTTCCTTGGGGCATGTATCTATACAGCATCAAACCGTCATCTTTCCTCAGCCAAAACCCTTCTAATTTAATGAGATTCCTGTGCCTGACTTTCCCAATTGTATCGATTTCTCTCATCATACTTTGGTTTGCACGGATGTGAGATGCGAAGATGAGTCTCTTCACAGCGTAGACCTTTCCTGAGCCCATAGAAGCTCTGTATACAATTCCATGAGCTCCTCTTCCAATGATGTAATTTTCGTTTAGATTGTCAGTTGCTGCAAGAACTTTGTTCAGTAACAAAGATGATGGGCCTTCCTCGGTGAAGACATAAGCATCTTTCTCTGGCCTTCTTTTGCTACGGCGTAGGCAAATGAAAACAAGACTAAGAACTACAGCCAAAACGAATAAAGAGGAACAGACCGCTATAATGGCGATTTGCCAGCTTCTGAGGCCTCTTTTCTTGGTTTTAGATTGATCTTTGCAGTACTTTAACTCACTGTGGCTATTGTTGCTAACAGAGAAGGAATGTGGAATGCAGATATTAGGATTTCCTGAAAACATTGACGGATCAGAGATCAACTGACTCTCCAAGTTATCCGGTATTGGACCAGTGAACTGATTGTTTGAGACATCGACACGTAGCAATGAGGAAAGACCTTTAAGAACCAATATAGAGCCTGTCAAGTTGTTGTTGGATATGTTGAGTCGTGTTAGTTTGTTAAGACTTTCCAACTTGGCTGGGATTTCACCCGTTAATCCGTTACCGCTGAGGTCCAAATTATAGATCAGAGTCTTTATCGAACCAAGCGACGATGGAATCTCACCTCCAAAAGCATTTCGAGCAATCTGCAGATCAGAGAGCATTGTAAGCTCAGGAAAAAACTGTGGAATACCTCCTGAAAACTGATTGTCGCTGAGAACTAAAGTCGATAAGACTTTCCAGCTACTAAAGCTTAAGGGAATCGAATCATTTAATGAGTTGAAACCAACATCAAATTTCTGCATTCTCACGCAGTTAGATAGCTGAGCTGGTAAACTGCCTTCCAGAAGATTATGCGAAAGATTTAAGTAACCTAGGCTTAGTAGATTCCCAAGTTGCGAAGGTATCTGTCCCATGAGTTTGTTTCGAGACAGGTCGATGGTGGAGAGATTCCTACAGCTTCCGAGGCTACGTGGGATTGGTCCTTCGAAGTTATTGTCATTGAAATCAAGATAGAAAAGGCTATGATCCTGAGAAAACTCAGGAAGAAGACCGGAAAGGTTGTTTTTTCCAAGGATGAATCTCGTGATGGTCTTACAGTGAGCAATAGAAGTTGGTATTGTACCATGAAGTTGATTGGAACCCAAATTGAGCACTCTCAACTTCCTTCCATGGCATAGATTTGGTGGTATCTCTCCAATAAGTTTGTTACCAATAAAGTCAACCACTTCTAAACTGCTGTTCAAACCTAATTCTCGTGGTATCTCTCCATAGAAACGGTTGTTGAACAGCGTAACTTGCTTTAGACGCTTCATCTTGGCCATTTCCACAGGCAGTTGTCCTGTGAGATTGTTTTGATAAAGTAACAACAGCGAAAGACTCTGACTCTTCCATATCTCCATAGAAATCTCACCCGAAAACTGGTTCTCGAAAAGTTCCAAACTTTCTAGCTCCTTCAGCTTACCCAATGTACTCGGTATCTCCCCTCCAAGCTGGTTATTGTTTAGCTTCAACTTGCTCAAGCTACTACAGTTTCCTAGCTCCGCAGGGATACTCCCAGAGAGACGATTCTCGGAAAGATTAATAACTGTAAGCTTCTTCAACAGACCCAGTGATGAAGGAATTGTACCTGACAAGTTGCCAGCCACAATGACTAGAGCGTCAAGGTTACTGCAATTGCCCAATTCTGGAGGGATACCGCCTTCAAATTTATTGTATGACAAGTCTAAAGTCAACAAATTCTTGCAGTTGGATGAACCGAAATGAACCTGCCCTCCTAGACTGTTGTTACCAACAAAAATATCAGTGAGATTCCCCAAAAGATTGAGACTTTCAGGCAACGAACCAACTAAATTGTTCCTGTGCAAATACAGAATCTGCAGGTTACTACAGTTCCCAATCGACTCAGGGATGTTACCAGTAAACTGATTCGCAAACATACTCAGCTCCAACATCCCCTTAGCCTCACCAACACTTTGAGGAATCGGACCCGTAAGATTGTTATACTCGAGACGTAAAACCTGCAAACCCGGAATTCGAAACAAGGATTCAGGCAACTCACCATTGAGGAAGTTTTTCATAAGATAAAGCTCCTCTAAGCTCCTCAAGCTACCCAGAGTATCCGGGATCTTACCAGAGAATCTGTTTTCAGACAAATCAAGATAATAGAGTCCAGTACAGTTTCCTAAACTGGAAGGTATAGGCCCAGAGAAATTGTTAAAACTCAGATCTAAAAGCTCCAAGCTTTTGAGCTCCCCAATTTCAGGACCCAATTGACCTGAAACCCCAGAACGAGTGAAGTTGAGAGTTGCAACATTTTTAGAACCATCACAAGTGATACCGAACCAGCTACATGGAGTGGCTTCATCAGATGCGTTCATCTTCCATGTCGAAGTTACTTGTGATGGCACTTTCTCCAAATGCTTCAGAAGCGAGAGTAAAGTTAACACGTCTGAGTTTAAACAAGAAACAAAGCGGGTCGAGAGAAAGAGACAGGAAAGGAGAAGAATTTCGAACAACCCAAGAATTTTCATCTGAGATTAGAGATCAAAAAACATGCCAAGTATCAGTTTTCAAGATTGAAATTTGAAGTTCTCAGCCCAGCAGAAAGAAGGTTGCATGAGAGAGGAAAAGGGGAAAAGGACAAAACTTTACTGAAAATGGTTCCGATGCTTGCCGTTTTCTATGAAAAAATGTTTGGTTTTGATAATGAGAACCTAACCTTCAATGCGTTTTCCTTCTGCACGCCATTCACATTCAGTCTTCTCTTTATATTTCCATTTTCAGAAACACGTGTTCAAGAAGGAAGTCGTCTCTGTTTCTTTGATTCTCTTTGTGAAATCAATTAAATATTCAACAACCATGTCCTTCAAGCCAAAACAAACTTAAAAAGCATTTCGTTAATTAATTGGACTCTTTAGTTGGCGAATAGTCAATTAGTGGATATTGGCAAGTTAGAGTTCATTACCTAACATTAAATAACCATGGTTGCAAACGTTATCATCGTGTCACTCCTGGAATTCTATATATGATAAATACCTGTTTAACATTCTCTTTTCTGCATCGACTGATAAGAACAGCTGAACAAATTGACTAAAAATTATAAACAACCCAAGATTCCACATCTGAGGCTTAAAGATCAAGAAACATGCCCAGTATCAATGATACTGAAACTTAAAGCTTGAAGGCAAGAAGAGGTAGAAAGGATAAAACTTGATTTAAGAATAAACTGATACTGATAGATCTGATCTAACCCATTAATAAACTAGATTGTAAATATTTCTCAAGTAGTTACTTTGTAAATTTCTTTTGATAAATATTGATTTAGGACTGACTTGGAGAGAATTACATAAGACACATTATCAGACCATCCTTTATCCCTCTCATTAACATCTTCCAAACTCTCTCTACTAACTTTGCACATATACAAGTGTAAACATTTCAATCTCAAGAGTTTAACAAATTTACCAAAAGTATGACTCCATGACTTGGCCATCATTCAGTTTAGGTACGCCAATTAGATGATACTTCGAGTTCCACATCCTCTTCCCACCAAGTTGCCGACTGCAACATCATCATTTTAAACCATTTTAAGCTTCTATGCGCACATGCAAGAGACAGACAAGCACAATCTAAACCAATGTACTAAAAACCTTGTATCCTCTGCGCAGGAACTCGAGTGAACTTCCTTTCTCTTCTTGTAGTCCCAGAACCTGCAACAGCTCTTCCTTTGTCTGTTTGCATCCACATAATCAAAACTTGTCACTTCCTTCAGATGTTGGGTAAAAATGACGATATACAAAAGGTAAAATGCTTAAAGCGTACATACTTCACCCAGCGTGAAACGACTAGGACTTTCTGCAACACACGCAAATGAGCCATCAGTTTGCTTAAGCATCACCTGCCATGGCCCTGCATTATTTTATTTTTCATATCAGATATGGATAGAGAAAACTCTCTCTCAAGTTAAGGCCATTGGTATAGAGAATATTTCTGCAAATCTGCTAGAGAGAATGAGACTACCATCATATCATATTCAGGAAATCAAGTCACAATACAGAGGTACAGTTTTATGGTATATATATACATATATATATATATATGGTTTTAGTCCTGGAAAGAATAATTTATCACTTACCAGGATATTGTCGAAAAAGAGCTCCGTTGTAGTTCAACACAAATGGTGCCACTGCTACTGTCTTAGCCAAGCAACAAAAACAACTATTATGCGACTTCAGTAATGCAAGCAACCAAGAAAGGTCTGCTGAGAAAGTATCATCCTAATGGGAAGTACCTTTGAATACTCTCTGGTACGGATATAAAAGATGGGCATAAACTGAGAAAGAAACCGGTAATGCAGATCTTTAGGGGGAAAGCCAAGTAACCCTAGGTCAGCACTGCACTAAAATTCAGTTGTTACCAGAATTGAGGAAACCGAGAAAGTTTGATTTACACAAAAAAATTGAGGTCTCAATAGAGCTAATACCGCAAGGTATCTAGCTCAAGATTAAACAGAAGAGCTGGGGTTGAGCTGGCATAGATTTCCTGCAAGTATAGACCAACAACTTACAGATTAAGAAAGCTCAATGAATACTCAATTATGATTACAGCCAGTAAATGTATCTCAACCAAGTGCCATATTAAGATACTTAAAGATAAAGAATTTCAATACCACAAACTTCTCTATGAAAGAGAGTTCCCGAGTGCTGCAATTGATAAATATATAAAGAGTAGGTGGCTCCTTGGGTTCCCAAGAACCTGTAGGAATACATAATCCTTATTACTAGATAAAATATTTCATCTCTAAATAAGCTGAAATCCAAGAGAAAAAGGACAATTTTAGATGAAAGGATTGTAGCTTTAGCTGTACCTTCGTTTTCATCGTCAAAATCAAAGTCCAGGGTACTCCTTATAGACCTAAAGAAATTGGTGACAGAACTACCAGGTATATCATCTAGAGAACCAATACTGATGCCATCAACCTGATGAGAAATACACACAATAATTGAAGCCGTTGTTAAGCACCACATGTTACAATTTCTCAGAAGGTTAATCCTAACATATGCAAAATACATAAAATTATATGTGTTAACGCTACCGAATCAAATGCCGCTTTGAAGCGTTGTGAAGCTCTGCGCTTTTCAGGCTTATCAGGAAAAACCTGAAGCATTTTTGATACTCATAAGGCCAGAAGAACCAAATAAGAAAGAATGAGTAATAAGTAGAGGAATGAAGGAGATAGATGATTACAATGCACGCTCTGGTCTCTATTTTCTCCTGAAGTTTGCGAATCACAGTTATGGCCAGTTGTATGTTAGCATCAATAAAGTCGTCTGAAGAACCCTAAACGACGTTTGCAAGTCGAACACCATTACAAAAATGCGCTAAAAACTAAGTCAGAGCCAATGATAACCAGATAAGCATACCTTGTAAGAGGAAATGCTGCTGGGCAAAGGCCTACACATGAACAACAGAGCAAAAGACGCCATTATAACCATGAACCCAGAACTCAAAATGCGGGAAATTGATATACAGTAAGAGAAGGAGGATTACGGAAAATCGATCTCCAAACGAGATTTTGAATCCTGGAGAGCGAAAGCAAGAGAATTGGCGGCGTCAGATGCTAGTACCTCGTACGACTTGGGCTTATAAATGGAGACACCTCTCCTAGGATCGGAGTCAGGAGAAGCAGATGAAAGTGCACCGCCACTACTTGCAGCGGCTGCGCATTTGATTCTGCTTCTTAAAATCGACGGAGAAGAGAAGAGCGCCGGTAACATCGCCATCGCCATTTTTGCTCTCAATCTCTCTGCGTTTGGACGTTTAAAGATGTCACTAATAATAATACTAGCCACAGTCTAATCCGAAGTTCGTGACACGTGGCTAAATCCTGTTATCTTAACATAACCGCATTGAACCGGGATTGATTGGGGGACATCGAACCGGTATCGTTGTAATGAAATCGAACCGGTATCGTTATACTCTTCACTAATACGACGAAGGCGTCCAGATATTGTTGCTAACGACCGTGAAATATATGAAAAGTTATTATCCACTGTAACTGGGATCAGGATTATTTCTCTTGACCACCGTTGATCTCTACTTGGTTCAGTTTTCATCGACGGCTGTAATTTTATACTGAGGTTAAATCGTTGACACTCTATAACAGAAAACTTGCGCCATTTGACTCTTCTTTTTTAACTTCTTCTACTCTGTTTCTCTCTCTCTCTCTAACTGAAAAAGTTCTCTCTTTCCCGAGAAAATTTTATTTTTCTTTCAGTTCTGAAGAAACCTTTGGTCGAAGAGAGAAAATGAGGAAACGGATTGATTCTTCTCTTCTGTACACGACGTTCGTTGTGCTTTCTCTTATTGGAGTAATTTCTCTGTCTAATGCAAGGCCACGCACTAATCGATGTAAGTATCTCATGAAATTTTAGTAGAATCTCGGATTTAGGCTTGAAAGATTGTAATCTTTAGCCATGGAGAAAATATTAGTTCTTCCCTGAATCGCTTTTGATCAAAGAAAACACGTTGAGAGTTGACAGAAAGCGATAAATCCCTTAAAAAATTTAGATTTTCTACTTCGTTGCTGTTCTTAATGTTGAAATCTTCGTTGCAGCGCCCAGTTTCATGCGGTTTATCTCGAACGCAACTAATTTCGCGTCGGAGGATTACTACGACTACATAATCGTCGGCGGAGGAACTGCGGGATGCCCACTAGCTGCTACACTGTCGCAATCTTTCCGGGTTCTTCTGCTCGAACGCGGCGGAGTTCCGTACAACAGACCCAACGTGATGTCACACGACGGTTTCTTGACCACTCTCACAGACGTGAACAACTTCGATTCTCCGGCTCAGTCCTTCATCTCTGAGGAAGGAGTTCCTAACACCAGAGGCCGTGTTCTTGGTGGAAGCAGCGCAATTAATGCCGGGTTCTATAGCCGAGCGGATTTACAGTTCTTCGAGAATTCGGGTCTCAATTGGGATCTGAATATTGTGAATCAGTCTTATGAGTGGGTGGAGAGAGCTATTGTGTTTAGACCTCAGCTCAGAACTTGGCAAACTGCAATTAGGGATGCATTGCTTGAGGTTGGTGTTCATCCGTTTAATGGCTTCACCTTGGAGCATAAAGTGGGGACTAAGATTGGTGGGTCCACGTTTGATCGTACTGGGAGGAGACACAGCTCTGCAGATCTTCTTAGATATGCCAAAAATTCCAACATTAGAGTAGCAGTTTATGCAACTGTGGAGAGAGTATTGCTGGCTTCATCTCCGAGTGAATCAGGGTCTAACGTCTCTGCCATTGGAGTGGTTTACCGTGATCAGCTGGGAAGTTACCATCACGCAATGATACGGGATAGAGGAGAGGTGATCTTGTCAGCTGGTGCACTCGGTAGCCCACAGTTGCTTTTTCTAAGTGGGATTGGTCCAAGGAGTTATCTTTCGACTTGGGGGATCCCAGTGGCTCTTGACCAGCCTCATGTGGGAAATTTTGTGTATGATAACCCGAGGAATGGTATCTCCATTGTTCCTCCGGTTCCAATGGAGAACTCACTGATACAAGTTGTAGGTGTTACTGAGGAAGGGGCATTTCTGGAGGCGGCTTCCAATGTGATTCCTTTTGCGTCGCCTTTACATTCTGTGTTCATCAGAGCGCCAGCTTCTCCTTTGTACGTCCCTGTGACAACTATAATGGAAAAGATCCTAGGTCCAGTGTCTATTGGTTTACTAAGGTTGGCGTCAACGGATGTGAGGATAAACCCAATTGTTAGATTCAACTACTTCAGCGATCCTCAGGATCTAGAGAGATGTGTCAACGGGACTAGAAAGATTGGGGAAATACTCAGGAGCCGAGCTATGCAAGACTTTATGATCAGGGAATGGTTTGGGAGCCGTAGGTTCAGGTTTGTTGGAGCTCCATTGCCTATGGACCAATCAAATGATCTAGTGATGGCAGATTTCTGCAGACGAACTGTGAGCACAATCTGGCATTACCATGGAGGTGCTGTTGTGGGAAAAGTAGTGGACTCTGATCTCAAAGTCATTGGTATTAATTCTCTTAGACTCGTGGATGGATCAACCTTTAATATCTCTCCAGGGACAAATCCTCAGGCTACCTTGATGATGCTTGGAAGGTAAGAAGAAACTATCAAAGTGTATATGCTCTTTGAAAATCTATCACTGTTTTTGTCTAACAAAAACACATTTCAATATGATCATAATTGCAGGTACATGGGGCTGAAGATGCTAAGAGAGAGAATGAGATAAAAGTGATTCCCCAGATGATCTATTTCACGGTTTTTTGGACTAGTTTGCTGAATCTTTTGTTGTTATGTTCACTTGTAGCTCTCAGTCAGGTGCTTCACCATTTAGTCTGTTCACTCTTTCATTGGACTCCCCTGATAATTTTTGTAATAATAGATCGTCTATAGTTCATGTAAATAACAGGATTGAGATGAAATGATGAATGGCTTGCTTTTACTTCAGATACCATTACAGTAAAATTTCAAAGCTTTCTTGCCAGAATGAACATGCTCACACTATATAAATATATTTTAGAATAAGTATGCATCTTGGTAATGTGAATACAATAGACAATATTCTTCTTATCTTTTTTCGGCACTATGATGAACACTTTTGGAATCTGTTCCATTTAATTGTTTCTTCTTGAAGTTTTCTGGAATTTTTCTGAAAAAGAACGATAAGACAACCAAATGCATAGCTATCGTCCTCATATATTGCTGTCCAGGAATCCAATACCTTCCCATGAAGCACGGACGTCTTTTTATATGCTTGTGGCAAAATGGAAATACTTAATTCTGGCTTTGTATAAATCTGCAACCTGCTTTAGTTTCGAAAAGCTTCTGCTGCAGCAAAGTACAGAGTTTGGTTCTCCATAAATGGTATAAGATTAATAGCAGCTTACATTTTGTCTTAAACCTTTGGTATCTTAGCATCGTGTTTATAACAGTAAGCTGTCAATTAAACAGCAGGTCGGACACATGGATCAACAAAAACAAGAAGGTGATAAGAATCTGACTGTGTTCGTAGGACCCTGGGGAGGAAATGGGGGGACCTTATGGGATGACGGGATCTATAATGGTGTCCGTGAGATAAGACTTGTATATGATCACTGCATTGACTCGATCTCGGTGATCTATGACAAGAATGGCAAACCTGCAAGATCAGAGAAGCATGGAGGGGTGGGAGGCAACAAAACAGTAGAGGTGTGTTCTTCTCTCACTCTGGATTCTATCTCTCTTTAATTTCCTCTCTCAAATCTTTGGTTTTTATCATTAACTAAGTTTTAGCAGATAAAGCTGCAATACCCAGATGAGTATCTGACTGGCGTGAGTGGCTACTTCTGTCCAGTGGTTCACAGTGGCACTCCTGTGATCAGATCATTGACCTTCAAGAGCAATAAGCAAGTCTACGGACCTTATGGAGTTGAACAAGGAACACCCTTCACTTTCTCAGTCAATGGAGGACGCATTGTTGGCATGAACGGTAGGAGCGGCTGGTACCTTGACTCAATCGGCTTCCATCTGTCGCGCTCTAAACCAACCAAGATGATCAACAAGCTTCGAAAGAAGATTCACTGGCTCACACGGATAGTTACATGAGAAAGTCAGATTGCATAGAATGTAACACTAGACTCAACGAATAAGGATGTTAGATGTTTCTTAGTCAACTGAGACCACAAGTGACTAGTGAAAAATACGCACAACTCAAAAGGAATACATATCATTAAAATGGTAAAAACTAAAAGCACACGAAGGTTTGTTATATAAAGTCATAAACAAAGCATATTCCAGAGTGAACAATATACACAAATACACCAATGTTTGAAGATAATAAAACCAACATTTCAATAAGGATCGAGTGCAAAGTGGCAGATAGTCCAAGCACGATTGTTACTTAGCTCATTTAGCCTCTAGCTTTAAGCTCAGCAAGCCTCCTGGACAAATCATCCTCGTCGACTTTTTCCTCTGTCTTTGTAGGGATGGCATGACCAGCAGGCTGAGGAAGTCCCACAGAGACTTCCAGACCATAGTCATCTGCTACCTGCTGCATCAAGCTGTTGACTTCGCCTTCTGGAGTGGACAATGAAGTTGAGCCAGCCATAGCGTTCTCCATGAACTCAGCTTGGACCTCCATGTTCACGAACTGCTTCTCGAATGAATCCATTGTCTCTGACATCTTCTGTAGATTTCCTATTGAAAGAACCAGAAAGTATATAAGAGAACAAGACGGATACAAGGCAATGACTCTGCTTAGAATTGTCCACTTGTGATGTATATGCTCTACTATTATCAGGAGAAGATGTATGCAACCGAGACTAAAGGATTTTAATCCCAGAACAAAAGATGAACCCTTTGTGTTTCCTTCAAGCTTACATTAACTTATCCCTTAACTAATGTGGCATAAATACTGGTAGTCATGCATATTCAACCTCAATTTAGCTGAATTAAACCCTAATTCATGATCAATAAGACAGCTACCGACGGAAATTATACCAAAGAATTTTAACCAAAGCCAGTACTTTTTTCAACCAGTATGAGAGAATAAAGGCATACTAAATACTAAACCTCTGAGCAACATACGAAGATAATTTCGGAAAATTCAAAAGCAGCAAAAAGACATGAAAATACCTGTGGCAAGCGAAGACTCGAGGGATTTGACGATGTTGGTCATGGATTTAGTAATGGTGGCCATCTTAGCCTGGGTATCTAAGCGAGCAACAACAGCGTCCAGACGAGAAGCGAGACGGAGGTAGTTCATCTGCTCGCTACGCTTACGAATGGCGTTCTCTGCATAGATCCGAGCACCATCCATGTTCCCTTTCTCGATTGCCTTCTTCACTTTGAGTTTCTCTGCTTTCTCCTCCTTCTCGCACTTCCTTGATTGCCTTTGCAGAGACTTCGACGTGAATTTCAGATCGAATATCTGATTCATCAACTTATCTGTGTTACCCATGTTGAATCGATCCCTCTAAATCTTCCTCCAGTATTCGCTAGAATCTATAGGTAGAAATTCGAGAAGAAAAAATATCAGAGAATTTAGGGCTTTCTCTGTATTTGAATTTAGGAAAAAATCTCGACGCGTTAATGGTAAGAGGAGAGATTGAAGAAGAAAGGAGGAAAGAAGCTAATAAAGTAAATATATTTATAAAGTCAACTTTGGTTTTCCTTAATTCACATCAGACCAACCGGTTCAATATCAATCTCGGTTATCAATTGTCGGTCATGACCGGTTTAATTTTTAAACAGTCACACATAGAAAGGCACACGTGTCACAGTGACTCATCACCGTCCGATGTGTCACTGTTTTCCACAATGGATCATTCATCGTGTGCGTGCCAACTCATAATGAGCTTCTTTTGGAGTTTTTCTGCATGTAAATCTCTTCTCAATTTCAAATTCCAACCCAAAGCTCTGTCTTTTCCGTTTTCCTGAAACGTTTTATAAATTAATGCTAGATTTAAGAAGCTTTTCTTTAAACCTCAAGGAACTCACGAAGGTTTAATGAGAGATGCATAGTAAATTCGATCTTTTTCAGTGTTAAATTTTGGAATCCTATTCTTGAATTTTGCAATGTTCCGGCTTAAACCCTGATCCCCTTTTATGGCCCTAGAACCCGAATAAATAGATTTAATACATGAACAAAAGTAGTCGAGAAAAAAGGTGGAAAAAGGTGGAACCTTTGGTGAATACCCAGTTGGGCATTTGTGTCAGATCTTGAAATTAATAAGGGGACAAGTAAGATCTCCAGCTACTGAGCGACGTTTCGTGAAGCAAACACGAGAAATTCTGAAGAAATTTTTCACCTTCCTGGTGTGATTCGGTTTTGGAAATGAATGGGAGCAATGGTGAAGAGCGAATCGTTCACGAGGTTGCAATGGTGGTTCCTAAGAGAATTCGGGAAGAAGAGGGAGACTGTGTTGAGGTTTTGGTGACTGCACTAAAAAAGAGAGGGATGGTGGTTGATAGAGTCGTCGGTCTCGCAAATGAGTTTCTCAAGGTCCCTCTTTCTTACTTTCATCTTTCTTTGCGCAATTCACTAGTAATTTGGTGAGGACATAGGAAATTTCAAGTGTAAGGTTGATTCTTCGCTAGCATTTTTTTCTCAATTTTTATCTGTGCAAGTCGAAATTCTTGTAATTTTTCATACACATGTACTGATCTGAAATTCAAGGACTGTCGAGATTCGTTTTTTGGGTTATAACTTACTAATTATTTCTTGGATTCAACTGATCAGTGACCTGTTTAGCTCTAATTCTGCAGAATATGTGCAGACTATTCTGATATTATGAGAATGATTTGCAATTCTATATCTTCAGGTAGCCGCTCCTTTGGAGACCTTAGGCAATGCAGCGGCAGAACTTCATATACGTAAACCTACTCGTTTAGGTAAACAAATGAATATGGTTCCTCGTATTGGTAGCTTTAGCGCATCTTAGATCTTTCCATATTTATATATTCCTCTCAAATTCGATGGTTATCTTTCATATCAGGAATTGATCTGCCTTTTGAGATGCAAGGGTCTGAGGCATTCTTTCGGCAACCTGATGGGTTACTATTCAGCTGGTTTGAACGTTTTCGTTGCTATCAACATCTCGTTTATGGAATAGTAAGTTTCCATCTCTGCATATCGGTTTTATGGTATTATTTATTGTCGACTTAACTTTATAATGTTTTTGATTGCTTTAGTGTGTCAGTTTACACTGGTCTTGATTTATGACACAGCAAATGAACTCTTGAGTTACAGGTAAACTGTGATGGGTACGATGTTACACTGAAACTTGATGACAGAGAGTTGTGTTGGGCAGCAGGAGAATCATTAGTTCGAAGGTTGGAATCAGAGGGCGTCATTAAACAAATGTTTCCTCTTCATGGTAAGCTAATCCGTTGTATATGTTGGTCTTCTAGCTGTCAAGATACTTAAATAAAAATATTTGTTTGAAGATGAATTCAAGAGGAAGGAACTTCTCCAAAGTTGGGCATTAAATTGGTGGAACTTTACAAACCAACCAATTGATCAGATTTACTCTTACTTTGGTGCAAAGGTAGCCACAAATATAAATCTAAGTTATGCTATATGTAACAGAAAGCTAGTGATAATAAACTCATAACACAGAAAAATTTACAGATTGGAGTCTACTTTTCGTTCCTGGGAATGTATACGCGATGGTTAATATTTCCAGCTTTACTTGGATTCATAGTGCAGATGGTTGATTTTGGGTAAGCTCTTAGTAATGTAACAAGCTCTTAAGTAAATACTAATAGACATGACAGCACATCTATCATGCCTTACTTGCAATCTTTTTTTGGTCAGATCCTTGCAGTTTCTTGTTCTCCCAAGTTTCTTTGTCAGCACAATACTTTGGGCTGCCTTGTTTCTTCAGTTCTGGAAACGTAAAAATGCGGCCTTGTTAGCGAGGTAGAGTTCACCTATACAGATGCATAATTATGCAACAATCTAATATTTTGTTTCCCATTCTGATTTCATTTCTTGTGTTGTTTCTCTACCAATAGATGGCACATAAATTGTTTAGTTGGCCCCACTCAAGGATATAGATTTCTTGGATTGGAATGGAGTTCCCTTCCGTTTCCAAAGGAGCTTATAAAGAATCTCGGAAATGAGAGATCCAAAGAGAAGGAAGTATATCAAAGATATGAATGGTTTGCTTATCGCAAGAGGTTTAGGAATGATGTTCTTGTTATCATGGGCATAATCTGCCTTCAACTTCCATTTGAGCTGGCGTATGCTCATATTTTCGAGATTATCACATCTGATATTATCCAGTGAGAACCGATTTATTTGCTTTATAAGTTTTACCACTCGCATCTGTTAGCTACTTTGTTAAAACCATGACAATTTTTTCTGTGATTCTTTCAGGTTTCTATTGACAGCTATCTACCTTTTAATCATCCAGTACCTCACTCGCTTGGGAGGCAAAGTATCTGTCAAGCTGATAAATCGAGAAATCAATGAGAGTGTGGAATATCGAGCTAACAGCTTGGTTTACAAAGTATGGAAAGCATTGTTATTTAAAGTCACTATTTCTCTTTTCTGACCATTGCTATGGATTTTTTCTGAATCGCAGGTTTTTGGGCTCTATTTTATGCAGACATACATTGGTATCTTTTACCACGTTCTTTTACATCGAAACTTCATGTCACTTCGAGAAATATTGATTCAACGATTAATAATCTCACAGGTAAAATGAAAGAGTATGCTTTGATTGAATATTCTCCTTTGAAGATGGTGATGCGTACATACTTATAGAATTTAATCTCTTGCAGGTTTTCTGGACTCTGATGGATGGTTCTTTGCCGTATCTTAAGTACAGCTACAGAAAATATATAGCTAGGTAAGATTTTTATTTCACCGAAGCAGCGTATAAACATATACTCAGTTAGAAGCAATGTCATAACCACTTATTTTTCAGGACGAAGAAGAAAAATGAAGGTGGATCATCAACAGGAAAGATTCAAATAGCGTCAAGAGTTGAAAAGGAATATTTCAAGCCTTCATATTCAGCAAGCATTGGGGTAGAACTTGAAGATGGACTTTTTGACGGTAATAAATTTATGGAATCAATGGGCTTGTGTGATTATGTCTGGATGTAGCTTAAAGATTTCTTAGCTAAAGTTACATTTTGCATTGCAGATTCCCTCGAGCTGGCTTTGCAGTTTGGAATGATCATGATGTTTGCTTGTGCCTTCCCTCTTGCATTTGCTCTTGCTTTAGTGGTAACAGTTACATTGTCTGATACGATTTTCTCAAATTCGCGTTTAGCATATGGATTTCATCACGATAACATGAATACATTCGTACACAGAGTAATATAATGGAAATGAGAACAAATGCTTTAAAGCTATTAGTGACACTTCGAAGACCTCTTCCGCGTGCTGCTGCAACAATTGGAGCTTGGTTAAACATATGGCAGGTAAGTTAATAGCAAGCAAAAAGAGATCATATACCTCTATCATTATCTCACTGCATTGAGTGATTTATTTCTTCTGTGGTTCAGTTTCTAGTAGTTATGTCCATATGCACAAACTCAGCACTCTTGGTATGCTTATATGATCAAGAAGGAAAATGGAAGATTGAGCCGGGACTCGCTGCAATTCTCATCATGGAACATGTACTCTTGCTTCTGAAATTTGGTCTCTCTCGTCTCGTTCCTGAGGAGCCTGCTTGGGTTAGAGCCAATCGTGTGAAGAATGTGACACAAGCACAAGACATGTACTGTAAACAACTTTTGAGAAGCATGTCTGGTGAATTTGCCTCCATGACAAAACCTGAAGAAGAACAACAACAACAGTCGGAGCAGTTTTGATCTGAAACATCAGAATCAAAAATTACCAAAATCCTTTTTTGTGTGTGCGCGATAGTTTGATATTTTCTTGCATAGTATATTGTGCATAAAAAATGTGTAATATATAATTTGATACTTCTGTAGACAAATTTATCTTCGGTTTGTCTGTAACACGTTTGAGGTATGAAGAAATCAAATTACTATATGTTATAATCGTTGATCAAATGCTATAGAGAAGAACAGCCTTCACAACAAATGTTGTCCTGCAATTTCAATTACGTTAAGCATATCATATGTTGTATAAACATTTTCTGTACTCAATGACTTGGTTGCAGTAGTAATTAGGAAACTTTATCATTTGTATCTTTTGTAAAAATGGAATTATTAGAACAATAATGTTGTCTTTATGGGTCAAAGATATGATATTTTGTTGTCATTAAAAAGATGAATTGTTTTATGTCAGTTTCTTCTTTAAATTAGTGGAAATATTTTTTGAATAGTAATGTTACTGATATTTTCACCTAATTTAATGATATAATTATCAAATGTGTTTGTGATGGTAGTTTCAACTTGATCTAATTTATTACGCTATGAAATAGATGTGTCTCATCAAGATTTGGCTTCATGTCTGCATAATGTATATGCTGGTGAGCTGTGACAGAAAGTAATTAGACAATTTTATACATTTTGTTTTATAATATATGTATATATATATATATATATGACTGTTTTTGTTGAGAATGAAAACAGAAAACTACTATAAATTACAAAAGGTTGAAAAAATTGAAACGTAAAACTAAACTAAATTTCATAGTATAGTTTGTGATACTTTGTTTTAAGAAATCCAAGTTGTCGTATTCTAAATATTGAGTTTAGAGTGCATTCGAATTATTTTCCAAAATCAGATTTGTGAAAATAGTAAGCAACAAAAATATATATGCTTTAAAAAGAAACAGTAAGTGAAAGCAAAATAGTTTATTGAAAAAACAGATAAAAGCGAAAAAAGGATGAAATAACATGGATGATTGATAGATATTTCGTCGCGTTATGTTCTTACGACACATCATCGTGGCCTATGCATGCAATCCATTTCCAAATTTTATAAAAAAATGACCGATTAGAAAAAGCATACGACTACACGATTTATACCCTAGGTCTTGTTCGTTTGCTGGTCGCTGGTGATCGCGACTAGCGATCGCGATCAAAACATGTTTGTTTCGTAATCGCTGCTTCAGCGACCAGTCACCAACAACCAGCAATTGCAATTTTTTATCGCTGTTTAAAACAGCGATTTGCGGCGACTAAAATTCAAAATTACTAATTTACTCTTATTTTTTAGTAAATTCACAAAAAAAACACAGCGATCAGTCGCTGGTCGCGCGACCACTAAAGGAACAACACAGCGACTGATCGCAGCGACTGTCAAACGAACAAAAAATAAATTTTTTGGTCACAGTTGCTGGTCGCGGTTGCAGTCGCCAGCGACCAGCAAACAAACAAGACCCTATACATATATATATATGATTACCTTATCACTTCTTTATATATGTTTATATTAGATTTCGTACTAAGTTAAAGATAAATAATAATAAAGTAAAAAAATGTTTTATTAATTGAAAATGACTTGTTACAAAGATGGTCAAAGTCAATATTCCAAATACAAAATGTTAAAGGTTCTCTGTCTTTTCTAGAAAATACGGGGTCATTTGAACATAGTACAAATCTCCTTCTTATATGAGTATTTGTTTCCCTAATAGGTTGATGGGCCTACCAATGAGACGAGAATCCAAATTACTTATAAAACCCATTAGATTTTGGAGAAGTCGGGTGACGTGGCACACAGTCGACGACGTAGTCGAGTTTGAGGTGACATGGCATACAGTCGACAACGTGGTCCAGCTCGAAGTAACATGGACAATGATGGTAGACATTAGCAAAATTCTAAGTTGATGATTTTATGCTCTGGCAGTAGATTCTAGATGGAGCAAGAAGATCATAAGTCCACCTTCAACAACATAGAAATACTTAATATATCGTAGTACAATTGTTTTGGTTTGGTCAAACAGTAAACGCTATTAAGTTATATCAATCGGGCAAAAACTTGATAAATAATTCAGACGAGCTAATTCAACTGACAGTATCTCATACAATTGTTTGAAAAGTTAATAGTTTGAGTTTCGTCCGAAGAAAATTGATCATGCCATAACTAGTACAGTCAAATACTATTTCCAGGTCAAAAAAATTAGGACCAAAGATTCGGATTTCCTGACTAAAAAGGAAAAAAAAGAACTTGATAAACAACCCGAACTTCGTAAATAGAAGAACAAACCTAACCCGAACAATAATATAATCCTTAAAAACAATTTGGACAGAGAAGGCCAGGATTCAATTTTTTCACTAAAATTTCAGTTTCAAAATAACCAACATATTACTTGATTTATATATTCAATTACATCTAATTTTTCAACAAAACTGAAAAGTATATATGAATATCTGATTGGAATTATAGTAAAATACACAAGTTCTCCATAGCGCACATCTCGAAATGTCCTGTACGTAAAATGTGAAGTATTAAGTATAATATACAGGTGTATAATTATAGGTAGAGCTAGAATGTTGTTGGACTGCACGATACTTGAGAACTTGACAGCTTTTAGTCAGAGTTTAATGGGACACGCGTGACATGTCTAACGTTAAAGGACGAATCTTGTTTTACACTTTTTTACTGTTTCTATCTTCACTCTACTATAATAATTTGGGATATTGTAAAACTCTCATCTTTGTCATTTAGATCTTGCTGATCGAGCTTTATATTTAGTAAAGGATCCCAAATCTATGAAAGGTTAAATATTTAGAGAAATGATTTCTCTGTCTCGGTGATGTAAACTAAAAATAGACTACCTATATAATGAGAATTGTTTGTTCGTCAACTGAAATAATTACTATCAAAGGTATAACTTCAAAAGTTATACAATATCTATTGAATCTCTAATATTACGAACGAAAAAATTAAGTATATAATTAAAAATTTAGAGATTACATAAAAAAATTACAAAAAATATTTTTTTATTCTTGAAAAATTATATACGTAGGAGAAAAATCTGGTCATCTTTCATGAATTAATATTGTCTAAAGAATTTCTGAATAATTTATTACTAACTCGACTTCCAGTATGTGTAAAGATAAGAGTTTAACTATCATTGTCGCTAAAAGCATCTCCAATAGAAGCTCTTAAGTGGGTTTTTAAATATTAAAAAAGAACGTGAAAAATTAGACTAGTATGAAAAAGATTTGGAAGGGATTCTTAAAAAATAGATTTTAGAGCTTTGATTTATAAAATAAAAAATTTTAGTTGATATGTGTTGATACTTGATTGAACAATTTAGTTAAAACAAATAAAATTTAAATAAAAATAATTGTTTATAAAAACAATAATATTTTATAACCTTAAAATCTCTTTTTTAAGAATCTTCTCTCTTTCTTTTATACATTAATTTTTATTTTAATATTGTTAAGAGATTTTGGTTGAGGTGCTCTTAGAACCTCAAATTAAGAACATCACTAATAAATTATTACTATTTTTATTACAATTTTTTTCATTTAAATTTTGATTTTTTCAAATAAATAGTTCAATAAAAAATGAATACTTGGAACATAGGTTTTTTATTATAGAAACCAAGGGTTCTTAAAATCATTTATTAAGAAATCTTCTTCATTCTCTCCTATTTTCTAATATTGGTTTTTTTTTTAATTATAAAAACGTCATTTAAGATCCTCCAATGGAGATGGTCTAATGATGATGGTCGGATGGTCTAACCTTTTAAAAATAAGTAAATATAATAAATTCTAAAGAATATTCACGTGTGTATATTTATCTATTAAAATTTGATTTTACATAATTGTGTTACATTGTGTATTTCTGCATAAATTTAAGTTATAAATCAAATTTTTGTAGATTCAAAAATATATGTAAATATATATGTATATATATTCTTATTCCTGATGCATAAAGAAAATGCAATATGTGACGTTTGGGTTAAGTTAAAAAAACTGAGGCGTCTTAGTGTAAACATATCACAAGGCAACACCAACGTGTTAGGAAGAGATGTCTTTTGCTTATTTAGTGGCAGCTTCTGCGTTTGCAATTGCTTGCTGTGTTGTCACTGATCCGTCCTTCATTATTCTATTATTGTTTTTCCTTTTATTTGTTTTATTCTACAATATTTCTTCATTTATGTATATGCACCGATCCTTCATGTTTCGTATTGTACTTCAATATAATTAAGACGGTTACGTAACGGATATCGGGCTTTTTCAAAATATCCATATTTGTATTCGTATTCATTTGATCTGCAAAATTTTAATCCGTATGTGGATCCGTTTTGACAGATATTCACGAATATCCACGAATATCCGTTATTATTATTTTTTTAAAATTATAAAATATTAAAAATTGAATACCTATTAGAAATTTCAAATTTTTAAAAATATATTTAAAAGATATTAAAAAAATATGGATATCAGTTTCTAATTTTTGTATTATCCTTACCCGTTATCTGCCGATCCGTAAAATTAATATCTGTATTCTTTATCCATTTTATCCGAATATTTATTTTTCGGAAAAAGACAGATATGTATATGGATATCCGACGGATACAGAAACTGTATTAACATGCCTAAATATGATGTATTATGTATGAATAGAATCACATTAAGAACTCTTTGTGACAACTAATTCATTTTTACTTGTCAAATACAAACTAAAAATATACGTAATATTTTTAAAAAGTGATACACACATAATCCAATTTTAAACTAAATATTATTTTTTAATGAACAATTAGATTGAATCCATAACCTAAAGCGATGTTTTAAAAATTCTGTTTGAAAAGCATATAGTAAAGAATAATCAAATTTTTAATATTAAAATTATAAGTTAAATTATTTTAACCTTCAAATAGAAAAGAATCGACTCTAAATATCAAATTTTATTATTTAGGTTATGTGATTTATTTAAAGTAAAATTAAAATTCGATGAAAAGAGAAACTGAAAAAGTAAAAATTAGCCAAAACTACTTCCTTACAAACTAAATTATAAAAATGCTTTTATAAGGACTATTTAAACGCGCAAATGCTAAAATTTTAGTCAAAAATTGGGCGTGTATGTCATTAATTTAGTCTAGTCCTAAATCGTGGACGTGTCTGTCTGTTTCTGAAAAAATATGGTCTTCGGGATTTCATATAGCATAATCAAATACTAATAAAATGAATTCTTAAAAAAGCAGAAATTAAATTCTAAATGGATACACTGTGCTGAAAGCTGTAGCCACATCAAAAAAGGCTGCTGCTACTTAATTGGATATTTTCTTTCTTATTTACTTTTGTTAATCTTTGTCACTAAAACAGGTTTATTTAAACATTTTAATAATTTATTTTAAAATCATTTACTATTTTAATTTATTACCATTTAACCAATGAAAAAATTGCAAAATCTTAATAATGTAAAAATATTAGATATATTAAATTTTGTATTAGAATCCTCAAAACATTTTATAGAATGCAACAAATAAAAACATTTTAAATATTTAATATTTCAGAACAGAAGAAGTATATATTTGAAATTTCAAACATATAGTATTTTTAAGAAAATTATTCCATATGATTTGATCTTTTATATTTAATGCAATATTTATTATATTTTTATTTATTTTGATAATTTGAATTCTGTAGATTAAATTATAATTAATTAAATAATATTATTTAGAATTAAAATAATATTTTAATTTAATATAATTAAAAATTAAATGATATTAATTTACGTACAAAAACTTTGGAATATTGTATATTTTTAAACAAATAGAGTATTTAGCTAATGTTGGTTTTTTTATAGAGATTATTAAACAAATGGTAACCAATTATAGTGAAAATAAAACTATTTTATGAAGTGTTATTAGTATAAATATAATTAAACTAAATCTGAATTATATGAAACTAAGTCAATTCAAACCTTAAATGATTAATGTAGATAATTTCGGAATCAAAAAATATATTTATCGTATAAAATTATATGTATAGAGTTAGTAATAAATTTATGTTCCTTAAAATTTAGTTGAAATTAAAGGATATTGTATATTCGTGTCCGAATATTCTCCTCTTATTCCAATTTACCTCCTCATTTTTGTTAATACACAAGCCGGGAAACTTCTAAAAAGGCAAAACTGACAACCGATAGATCTCTATACAAGACTCATCTTTGACCAATAACATCAGCAAATCCAACGGCTCACAGATAATCTCACAAGGATTCTAATTTCTTCAATGTTCTATTTTGTTTACCTTGATGGTAATATTCCATTGGCATCTCCGATAAAATCCCCCACATGTTTCTCTCCTGATACTTGTATAAATACCTTAACCAATTTCATCTTCTTCTCAAATCCACAAACCAACCTCAATCACATAGTTTCTTCATATTTTCTCATAAAAAAAAGTCATGGCTTACAAGAACAAGAACAACATTGTTGTTGTTTTTGATTTTGACAAAACCATCATCGATGTTGATAGTGATAATTGGGTTATTGATGAACTTGGTTTCACTGATTTGTTCAATCAACTTCTCCCTACCATGCCTTGGAAACACACTCATGGTTTGTTTTGTTCTCCTTTTATTTTCTCTTTCTCAATTTTCATATTCAGTTTTTATGATTTGCAATTTTGTTCTATATTCATTCTGATTCTGATTGAATTCCTAATTGGATTTGGATGTTGTAAACAGGATTGTATGATGAAAGAGCTTCATGATCAAGGCAAAACCATTGAGGAGATCAAACAAGTCTTGAGAAAAATCCCAATCCATCCACGTGTTGTACCTGCCATCAAATCTGCATCTGATTTAGGTAACAATCTGCATTATTATTTTCTATTTGATTTGTATTCAATAATTCATTTTCAATGGCTGATTATATTCTTTTTAATAAAGCACCGGTTCTTATTCAACATTTACATAAATGATGAGATTTCAACTCAAAACTAAAACTAACCTTTAAAATTATTTTTATATATATATATATTAGGCATCAAGTTCTGATGTGTGATATGTCACCATGTAACACATTTATACGGTTTGGTTTCCAGGTGTGAACTTAGGATAGTGAGCGATGCAAACATGTTCTTCATCGAAACCATGGTTGAGCATCTCGGGATTAGTGAACTCTTCTCTGAGATAAACTCGAATCCAGGATTTGTCGATGAACATGACACTTTGAGAATCTCTCCTTATCACGATTTCACTAACTCCTCTCATGGATGCTCTCATTGTACTTGTCCTCCTAACATGTGCAAGGTACGTACTTAATCATTATTTTTTACCTCTTTTATTTAACTTTATAGATTGTTCATCTAAAAAGACAAAAGAAAAACTGGTTTGACGTCAGGAAATTTCGGTGTAAGATCATGTATGTTTAATGAACAAATCAGTCAAACATGTGAACTCTATGGACCCACTTTAGTTGTTTCTAACATGTAAACCATATTTTAATTATTTTATTTAGGGTTTAATTATTGAGAGGATTCAAGAGTCAATAGCTAAAGAAGGCAAAAAGATGATTTACCTTGGAGATGGAGCTGGTGATTATTGTCCAAGCTTGAAACTAAAAGCTGAAGATTACGTCATGCCACGTAAGAATTTTCCGGTTTGGGGTCTAATTAGTCAAAATCCAATGTTGGTTAAAGCGACGATTAGAGAATGGACCGATGGAGAAAGCTTGGAGATGATTTTAATTGGAATAATCAGAGAGATTATGTCGGAAGAAGAAAAGGAGAAGATTGTGATGAGTAATGCAGAGACCACTTGCAAGATGCAGACGATCTCTGTTGAGTTTAATGTTCATCATGAACCAATATTGCCTCGTGCTCTTCCTGTTTCTCAGTCTAGTTAATTAGTAGGTGTTTTAATATAATTAATGAGGTGTTTTAATATAATTAATGAGGGAACGAAATTTATAACTCGTGTGATTCTTCCTTGTTTGCTTAATTTGTATCTTCTAAAAATATTGGAATTTATATATTATGTGATGAGATGATGATCTTGTAATAACTAAGATTCTTATTTTTGTTTTAAACGTCATATATATATATATATATATATATATATTCCGACTAAACCATTTAATAAATATTTTCTGGATAGATTTTGATTCATAATATAAATTTATGCACCATACAAACATAAACATGTTGATTAAGATACTTTTTAGATCAATTTCCATCTAAACATATATATTATATTAATTTCGATCACCAAGAATCATGTGTATTGTTTAAATACGAGCACTTTCTATCTAAATTATCGACAATACGAGTTAACCGATTCACAATTCTATTAATATTTTTCGGAATCTAATGGAAAGAAAACTGGTGAATAATCTTCTAAGCTTTTTAAATAAGTGTTATAAGAATCAAATACTAAATAAGTTTTATTTGATGATTGTTCACTAATATTAGTAATGCAAAAACAGACTAAGTACATCTTTCAGATTCTTCCGTTGTTTTTTCTTACCTAAAAGTAGTAAATATCATAAGTTTATAATAACAATTAATTTTCTCCATAATTCAAAATTTAAAGGTTTATGTTATAGAATCAAAGTACAAATGTGCGGTCCCAAATATCGAAGTAAAGAATCAGAATTTCGAATCACATGACACGAATATTCTTTAAGGTGTATGTATAATGATACGTTTATTCGCTTTCTACATGGTTCCAAGAAATTTGGTGACAAATGCCAAAAGCAGATTCCACCGAGTTTCCGGGCCCTATCAATATATTTCGAATGACATTTGTAATCTCTAACCTCGAATATTACCTTAGCGGAAGTAACTAATTTATGTTCTTCACATTTTTATTTTTCTTTATATCAAAAGAAACTCATATTATAAAAGTGTCAATATCGATAACACTCAACACATTCTTTTTTAACTTACCGACTTCCAGTTTTCAAGATTGAGAAAAATTCAAGCACGAAATTTCCATTTACAACCACTCATTATTGGTTAGTAAGACTGAATGAAAACTGTTCCGTTAACTTTAATGCTCTTAAGGTATAAATGGTTCTAAGAAGATCAATAATTATTTGATCCATTTTACTGCAAACTAGTAGAAGAATAAGTTTCTTTAAATTTATTGAAGTATGTTTAAACTATTTTATTGAAAATAATGAAAGCTATAAAAAATATTCATATATTCTCTTTTATTCTTCTGAATGTAGTACTATAATGTGCAGATCTTGATTAATATATAGTTAATATCCGCAGTCTTTTCCACTGAAATATTTGACTATAGGTACGTGTAATTTTATTTAATAAAATTTAAAGTTTAAGTTATAAATATATGTTCAAATTAAAATTAAAATAAATTTTTGTCAATAAACATTACACAAGAAACATAAACTACAATATGCACCATGTATAATAAGTTTGGACATCTACCAAACATAAGAATAGAATGAAGTTGGGTCATAACTTTTCAGGGTTTAATTAAGCCCAATACGGCCCATAAAATATACACTCCTCACAGGCCACGCATACACACCCAGTGAACATATAATCGCCTCACACATGGCCCAGGCCACTATCAATTATCTAGACACAACACAATATATATCAGGTCGGAGAAGCCATCGAAACAACGGCAAGATTGAGTAGATTCGATTTAACGACAGTATCAACAAACACTCTTGTGTCTTCTTCCGTGTTACCTTTAGGTATATCAACAATGTAAGACTCCAACACCACACTGTACACTCTCTTCTTATCCTTCTCCACAAACTCGTTAACCGAAGTAACCGACCGGTAATTTCTTAACCGGTGTTCTCCTCCAAGAACTCGAAAACTCAAGATTCTTTTCTCTTCATCTAGAGCTTCAAGTATCTCAACGCTTGTTGACGCTGGAAGACCAGACACAACACTAACTTCTCTTATGGTCCCGACTTTAATCTCTTTGACATTGTTACCTTTACCTCTGATGGTGCAGCTTTTGATGAAGTGTTTGTATTTGTTTGGATTCTCGAAGTCACGGACGAATTTCCAAATGGCACGAGCCGGTGCGTCTATGCGGTGTGCTATGAGGGATGTGCACGTGTTAGGCGATCTTGGGAACGTGTGGTGTGTTTGGATGAATGTGTCTAGTGTTGAAAACTCGTCTTGCGTTAGTCCGTACGGAGTCGACGATGATGATCGAATATGGATCGGTGGGAGATTAGATTTCATGGTTTTAGTAGTACCTTTGAGAAGGAAAAATTGTATGAAACTAGGACTGATTCTCTTTGACATACGTATTTATAGATATATGATGTGTTATTTAAATAATATACAATACAAGTGTATGTTATAATATAGAAGTGAGAGGTTGATATGTATTTGACTAATGGAGTTGGGCTGCACTAAATTGTTTCTGAGGTCATTTGTTGGCTTTTACAGAATTGGTATGAAAGTGTGAACGTGACATCAAATTATTATATGACTCATTGGATCCTTCAGGAGCTACCTATATATCCATTATAGATACGGATTCTAAATTTGTCAGTTTTATATCACTACCTCCTCTTATATATGTATACATATAGTGGAAAACTAGTTGTTAATGTTATTTTATTTTATTAATAATTTGATTGATTATATAAACTTTAAATTTATCACGTAGAAATCTGTGATAATTTAAAATCGAATTCTAGTAAAAAGTACCACCAATATAAATATATAACTATTAAATCAAATATATTTTGCGAATAGTATATTTATTTCTAAATATATAATATATTGTATATGTCTCTTAGGAAATGACTAATCTTAAGTTGCCAAGAAAAAGGACGGTCTTTTATATCTTATATATTAAACCTATATTTTATATATTAAAGCAAAAAAATATTTTCATTTTGACCATGATAAAATTAACATAAAGTTCATAACTATCTTTAAAATAGGATTAAATTTTTTTTGTTACAAACATATATATATATATATATTCAAAATAATAAAATTTTAATATATTAAAAATTCTGAAAAGTTAAAATTTAATTAAAAAAATATCGGTTACAAATTCGATAATTGATTCGGTTTTGCTTTTGGTTTAGACTCGATTTTTCGGGTACATACATTTATGAAACAGTCTGGTATTTTGGTTTAGACTCGATTTTGATTTAAGACTTATTCTGATATTTTAAATTTTGGATATGGTTCAGTTCAATATAGATATCAAGTTCGGGGTTCGAATTCGGGTTCTGGTTCGGGATCTTTATAGAATTATTCAATTTTTTTTGAAAATAATTGATTTGATTCTTAATTTGCATCCAATTTGTTTTTTTTTTGTATATAGACTTAAGATTTATTTAGATATTTTGTTGGATTCGATCCATTTAATCCGAATTAATTTTGGTTTGAGTTACAGACATATAAAATATCTCAAAAAAGTATTTCAAAATATCAATACGGATCTAACAACATAAATATAAACATAATTTAAAAAGATAATCAAAATAATCAAATCTAGCATTATAATATTAATATAATCATAGTTTGGAGCCTTGGAAAATATGTGTAATCCACAATGCAAAAAGAGCTCCAATGCACATATCATATGTTCATTTACATATTAAAAAAATTATAGAGTCTTATTTATCACTTAAAACAAAACAGAGCTGAAGCCTTTGCTTGTAGGCAAGTTGCTTATTATTTAACCAAATCAAATTCCTTATTGTTGAATGATTAAAAATGAGATAACACAAGCATATTTGATTAAGTTCGTATAATATAGATGGTGAGACTGATTTTTGGATATACAAATACACGTTTATCTATAACTGATTTACGATCTGCTACTAAATCAAAGACCATTTGCAATATATACTTTTAATTTAAAATGTTGAAACTAGTGTTTATGAAAAAGTTTTCTAATGGGTGAAAACTTTCATTTTTGATTAATATTTCAAAAGTTAATAGGTTTTTAATTTTAATTTTTTGCATCTTACAATGTTCTAAAGATTTTTGACAAAATAGAAAAGCAAACATTAACATTGAGTTGAGCCCATGTCCAAATCTACAACAAAAACTGGTATATAGAATCCGGTTCAGATCCAGTTAAGTGTGATTAGTTGGTTTCTGTCAGTTATTAAGATAGTAATTCTCAAATGAAAAAAAAAATCATTTTCACAAGATTCTGTGACTTTCGTTCAAATTCAGATAGCTTGTCGTATTAAAATCTGGCTCTTTAAGGACATCAAGTTAGGATTTTGATTGGTACACTTCAACAGTTGTTGTGTAAGAGAGACGCTTCTTTTGTGGCGAATTTGGCGATTGTCTCCGTCTCAAAACTTCAGGTGGCTGTGATGTGTAAACCCGGCAAGTTTTTGACAGGAACCGGTTGAATTTTTGTTACAATTCGTTTTTTTTTAATTCCGGCACGAAATCGAGAGAGGCGGCGCAATTTTACCAAGCCAACGTTTGTAGAAGAGGGACGATGGCGATGACAAGCAGGCATAGCTGGCAATCAACGGGAAGACGAAGAAGATATCAACTGGCTTTTTCGTTGCTCTTGCTTCTTGTAGCTGTTGGAATCTGTGGTCCCGTCTCTGCTCTTCTTCCTTCACTGTCCTCTCCTCAGTCTCGCCATGAGAAGGTAAGCATCTTTCACACTATATGGTGTTCCACTAGTTGCTTCTTAGTGTTTTCACTTTAGCTGTTTGGTTTAGTTCGGAACCAGAATCAATGTGAAACTATTGAGAGATTATTTCAAGTGTTTGTGTAACACCCTGTGTGCTTTGTTCCTTCAGACAACAGATGTATTTTTGATTTGTATACGTTGCGTTATGTTATATGTTTCTCATTCCATCTACAAGTTTTGAACTTTTCACTTTTAAAAGTTGCAGATGATATCTCCGAAGTTTTATATCAAAGATGACATTTTCTGGAAAGATGGGAACCCTTTTCAGATCATTGGTGGTGATTTGCATTACTTTCGTGTTCTTCCTGAGGTACTATCCCTTTTGTTGATGACATATGTCATTATTAAAAGTAATCCGTGTGATTACTTGTTATATGTTTTAATCCACGTGATTGCTTGTTAAATGTCTTAAATTCTACACAATCAATTCTGTTGTTTCTGTTGTTAATACACATCATGTTCTCTATATTATGTGATTGATGGATTAATGCCAGATTATGGATGCAGTACTGGGAAGATCGGCTTCTAAAAGTCAAGGTTTTAGGCCTGAATACAATTCAAGTATACGTTCCTTGGAATCTGCATGAACCAAAGCCTGGGAAGATGGATTTTGAAGGTATTTGTGACCTCATGTCATTTCTCAAGCTGTGTCAGAAACTAAATCTTCTGGTTATGCTGCGTGCTGGGCCTTACATTTGTGGAGGTCTGTGTTACTTCTTCTGTTGTGATTGTAATTTAGTTGTTACTGATCCACCTCAGTGGGAGATTTGCTTTTACACAGAAACACTTGCTGATACATGTTCCCTTCTGCGCCACAGAATGGGATTTGGGGGGCTTTCCTGCTTGGCTACTTACTGTGAAACCCCGTCTGAAACTAAGGACATCAGATCGTGCATATCTTAAGTTGGTAAGTTACTAGTTAAATTAAGCAAGTAAGTAGATAACTAGAGTTTCTGAGAATCAGCTTGCAGTGTGCAATATTAATCTAATATAAATATACACTTGGTAGTTTCTATTTGCCTCCTTAAATACTAGTTATAATTCTCTGAAACGCTATAGGCCGAGTTCTTTATTTATCTTTGTGGAAATTAATGAGAAATATGTAGTGTTGTGTGGAGAAAGGGTAAATAGTATGGTTACTTTTGCACATTTTATAGAAGAGAAAGGTTTTTCTTAAGTAAACAAAAAAGAAAGACACATTTATGTAGAGTGACTTTATGCATCATTTTATAACTAGCGGTATTCATGACAAAACATATTACAGGTTGAAAGATGGTGGGATATTCTGTTTCCCAAGGTATTTCCTTTGCTTTACAGCAACGGGGGTCCTGTTATAATGATTCAGGTACATGATCAGAACCGATTTTCCACTATATCATTTATCCTGATCTTGTATTCTAGTGATTGCTAGATATATACAGTTGATAAGATGTGTCGACTTCATTACTTAGGCCTGGAACACTATGGTTGACCGATGATCCTTAGACTGCATAATTCTTCTATGGATCCATTGTAGTAGCATGTTTGTTTACTAAATGTAGGCTATCTTTTGCAGATTGAAAATGAATATGGTTCATATGGAAATGACAAAGCTTATCTTCTTAAGCTAGTTAATATGGTTAGGGGACACATGGGGGATGACGTTATAGTGTAAGACTTAGTTTCTGCCTTCTAATTTCTTCGGTTTTTATAATTCTCCAGTGAACTATGTTCCCTGTTACTTTCATGTCTTGGCTCTCGTTTGTCAGCGGTAATATCTATTAGTGTTTTCTTTCTGTACCTTAAACCATCTTTCTGCGAAAACAGCGTGTGTTGAGCATCCAGGTTGAGTTACCTTATTTTCCGTTTCCTTGATTACATAAGAATGTTTCCTGTTTCCATCTTCAGGTACACAACAGATGGAGGGAAAAGAGAAACTCTTGAGAAAGGAACAGTTTCTGTAGATGATGTCTACTCAGGTAAAGGATATGCTTCCTCTGCATCCATGATGCATAGTATACTGAAATAATGGTCGCATTGATATTTAACAATGACGAACAAGTTCTTTCTCTGATAGCTGTTGATTTCACAACTGGTGATGATCCTTGGCCAATATTTGAATTGCAAAAGAAGTTTAATGCTCCAGGAAAATCACCTCCACTTTCCTCGTAAGTCTCTTATACTACCAATCTTCTACAGTATGTTAGTTCTGTCATTTAAATTCCCTTAAGTTGTTTTGTTATAGAGAGTTCTATACTGGTTGGCTCACGCATTGGGGTGAGAAGATTGCAAAAACGGATGCCAAATTTACTTCAGCTTCTCTTGAAAAAATTCTGTCTCGAAATGGCTCCGCTGTGCTTTATGTATGTCTTCAAAAATTTTAAAGTATCAGTGTTTACCATATTAGCACATAATATTGAGGATTGTGTAATGTGATCTTCAGATGGTTCATGGAGGAACAAACTTTGGATTCTATAACGGCGCAAATACTGGATTTGGAGAATTTGACTATAAAGCAGATCTGACATCCTATGACTATGTAGGGAAATTTCACATCATTACTTGCTATTGTGAATCTTTAACTATATTCCAAAGTAGTTGAGCTTTTGTTTCTTTTGTTCTTGTCGTTTCAGGATGCTCCCATTACGGAGTCTGGTGATATAGATAATCCTAAATTCCAAGGTTTGATCTTATGATTGTTTTTAGCATTTTGCAGTCTTGATTTGTTTCCTTAAAAAGATTTGCTCTATTTGCAGCTCTTCAGAGAGTGATTAATAAGTATAATTCTGCACAACACTTCATTACCCCTGCCAAGAAGCAATGCAAAGCGTATGGCCCTATCAAGATGCAGATGACAACATCGCTGCTTGATTTAGTTAATATGACAGATCCTACTGATATTATTATTTCCACGAACCCAATTTCGATGGAATCTGCTGGACAGGTATGTAATATCTATAGTCTTTTCTGCTTATATCCTATGGTGCAGCCTAAGCATTTCCTTACTCACCATGAAATGGTCTAATAATATTGCTCTTTCTTAAACTGATCTTCATTTTCTTTTTTCCAGATGTTTGGATTTCTTTTATATGAATCTTCATACAGCGCGGAGAAGAGTGGGAATATACTAAGAATACCCAAGGTATAAACCCTTGTTCCAGACGAATCCTAGAGCAACATTAGGGCCATCTTCTAACATGACGAGTTGCAGGTTCATGACAGAGCTCAAGTGTTTGTTTCATGCCATTCCCAAGATGTTGATGTGAGAGTACTGAGATACATTGGTACAATTGAGAGAAAGAATAACCAACCTCTTCCACTTCCAATTACCGAGTGTAACTCTAATTCCAGCTTATTTATTCTGGTAAGAGAAGATAACATTCTTTACCTCTATATGGAGCTGTAGATCAACAGTTTTCAGAAAAAAAGAAAATTCCTTAGGCATATTCTTGTTTGGGTACTTTGATCTTGTTTCTTATAGGTTGAAAACATGGGTCGTGTAAATTATGGGCCATATCTCTTTGATGAGAAGGTAAAACTCATTTTACAGACATTCATATTTTCACCTATCTGAGTAACATTTCTTGATCACTTCTTACACATTTGCTCTCGTTAGTTCTTAATTATACCAAAGTGAATACGGTCTCAAACATTTAGAATCCACAGTAGCCTTATACATCATCCACGCAGCTCGTTCAAATGTCGATTTGTACTATTGTTCAGGGAATTTTGTCTTCGGTTTATCTAGATGATAAAATTCTCAATGGATGGAAGATGATACCACTTCCTTTTCACAACCTGAATCAAGAGCCAAATCTCAGTTTCGAGATGCAACATACCAAAAATAGAAGTGAAAAGTTCAAGCTTACTAATGGTTAGTGCGCTAATCTTTTCAGTAGGCCCTTGGTTAAGTTAAGAATGTTAGTGATTGAATTTCTTTTCTTCTACAATCTCTAAAGTTGTTTTTCTCCTGTGTTCAGTATTCACTACTAGGGACATGAATGAAACTAAACTGCTCCTTACACCCATAACTGTGGACATTGGTCAAAAGGAACCAGCTCTGTTTGCTGGTGAGTTCTCTATCAACAGTACAGAAGAAATTAAAGACACATATCTATCATTCAACGGTTGGGATAAAGGAGTTGCTTTTGTCAATGAATTCAACATTGGAAGATATTGGCCGGTAAAGCTCTGTCCTCTCCTCCTATATAAAGCTTATTCAAATGTACAGTTTCCTTTACACATGATTGTTTTTTTTGCAGTCTGTTGGACCACAGTGCAACCTGTATGTTCCTGCGCCGCTTCTTAAGCATGGAAAAAACACGTTGGTATGTCAACCGAAAACATGAGATTTGGCCATTCTGTTAGTTAGAACAGAGGAATGGGACGCAGATCAAAGTGTCTGGAACAATCTATTCACAATTTAGGACTGTTGAAATATTTGCAGGTGATATTCGAGTTGGAATGTCCACATTCCGAGCTATTGCTGGATGCAGTAGCTCAGCAAGACTTCACATGTGGTTCAAATGATTCCAAAGTTAAACAGTAGCAGCCATTCAGTCTCTTGGAGTGCTCTCAGTCAAAGGTTGAGGAAAAGTTGTCCCTCAAATTACAAACTTTTATGAATCCTTATTTAACTTATTGTATGTGTATATGTATATTTGGCTTTTCATCTACTTCGAGTTCAATGGATGAATTAATCTCTCAGTTCTCATTCAAATGTTTGCTTGTTCATCTCTCAGTAATTCTGCATTGATTTACTCTGGATTTTGGTACAAGTAGATTAAAAGAATTAGGATGCATTAATCCATACTATTGGATGCTTTATTGCAAAATTGTGTTGTTGATTAAAAGAATTAGAATCTGGATATAAAAAATTAAAATTACAATTGAGAACTCTTAATTATATACCAAAATCAGTTTAGTTGTTGCGTCGTACCAAGACATAGTACCAAAGATTTTTAAGTTGAAATTGGTTTGGTTGGATCATAATTAAAAAAAATATATATATAAATGAGAAATACTGAGCTGTAATTAGACTAATATCTTAAATTTAATATATTATTATGATTCTAAAATCGTATTGGGAGGCAAGTGGCATTTAGCCTAGTGGTAGGTGGTAAGTCTATAAGAGGCATACGCACTTGCACATCCTGGGATCGAGTCCCCCGCTTGCATTTGCAAGAACTTGGCTAATGGGCCGGCCATTTGTGGTTCAATGTTGACAAAAAAAAAAAACTCGTGCTTGGAGCTCCGTATAAAACTTTTGAAATTATTTTGTAATTTGTAATTTTATTTTTTTGTCAACGGTATTATATTATATTTGCCACAATTAGCCGACCCAATAGCCAAATTCCTACATAATGTCGGCGGAGGACTAATCCTGATTGTGCAAATGAGCTGCCTTATATAGACTTATCGTTTGTCACTAGCATAAAATCCATTTGTTGTAATTTGTAATTTAAAAATATAAAAGAACTAGGTGACTTCCCCAAAGTGAGAACATAACTTTTTATAATTCAATTAATTTAATTTTTTATTTTATCTGATACATTAATAATCCAGTTTTCTAATAATCTACGTCATATAAAACAAAAACAGTAAAGATAGTATCAATTTTGATATGTTAACAATAGATTTTAAAGCATTGTATAAATTTTCCTATAGGGAGTCTGGTTTGACAAAAAAAAAATAATAGTATAAATTTAAAATTTTGGTTCTTACGGTTGAAAACAAAAATATATATTAGTTTAGATGTTGATAAAGATTTTTTTGTTTTGAAAACAAAATTTTTTTTTGAAGATTTAAATTAAACCAATTCTATTTTAGAATAAAAAATAAATTTAAATAAGATTGGTTTAATTTAAATTTTTTGCAAAGATTTTTCTGTTTTCCAAATTAATTAAAGCAATCGCTAATTGGTAGATACATAAACAGAATATACACCCTCTTTGATTCCCAAGTCCCAACCAATAATATATGAGTACGCGTATATATACATATTTACCAAAAAATCAGAAAATAAAACCCTGAAATTGTTGCTGTATATAAGTAGCAGAAACATTCTAAACATAAGTATCGCTGTGAACTTCTCTATCCACAACTCAATTTCCTGCAGAACTCCCTCCAGGATCCTTTCCTTCTCATAAAAGGAGAAGATCAAGTCAACTTTGGATTATGTCATTGAGCACAGTTGGGTCTACAACTGCTTGTACGGCTTGTAAATACCAAAGAAAAAAGTGTACAAAAGATTGTCTTCTTGCTCCTTATTTCCCACAGACAAACCAAAATCTGTTTCTCAATGCTCATAGATTTTTTGGAGTGGGCAACATCACCAAGATGATCAGAGAAGTCGATGAATCTCTACGTGACATTGCTATGCAAAACCTTTTCATCCACGCTAATGCTCGCGCCCAAGATCCAATGGGAGGGCTTTATAGGATTATCTCTGATTACAAGCAGAAAATCGAGTCTGCTGAAGCTGAGCTTCACCTAGTTAATCAGCAAATCGCTTTCTATCGCTCTCGAGATCAGCAGCAGCAGCAAAGTCAAGATCTTTCCTGTGGCTGTTATTCCTACGGTGATCTGTTACCACAACAAGTAGATTATGGTCGTGTCGATGGTTATGCTAATCAGAACATGTATCAATATCAAGGGATGGAGCAACAATTGTATCAATATGCACCGCAGCAGCAGCAACATCAAGACATGCAGCCCGAGTCAAGCAGCAGAGTAAAGCTTGAGAAGGAAGAACAAGAGATACCGCAACAGTATCAAACGATACCGCAGCAGCAACAACAGTATCAACAGATACTGCAGAATCTGCAAAATCTAGAGATTCATCAGGAGCAACAGTCCGAAGAGATACCGCAGCAGCAACAGTATCAAGAGATACCGCTGCAGCAACAATATCAAGAGATACCGCTGCAGCTGCAGCAGCACCAACAGATTCCTTTGAACTACGGGATGTTTACAGAGATGCCTGAATCAAGCAATAGACTAAAGCTTGATAAGGAAGAGCAAGAGATACCACAGCATCAGCAACAGTATCAAGAGATACTGCAGCAGCTGCAACATCAAGAGATGCAGCAGCACAGCAGATTTCGTTGAACTACGAGTTGCTTTCAGAGATGCCTGAACCAAGCAGCAGAGTAAAGCTTGAAAAGGGAGAACATAAAGATAGCTCGAGGTAAACAATCAGGTCGTTGTCGTAGATAGTTTAAAAGTTTAAAGTCTCTTTCAGTTTTTTTTAGTCTTATGTGTTCTATTAGTTTTGAAGAGAGAAAACCCTAGTTCAGGTTTAGGTTTTCTTCATTATCACGCTTTTTCTTCATACATCACAGTGTTCTCATTTGCATGACAAGTAATCTTGTTTGCTATGTTCAAGTTATATGTTAACTATAGATTTGCTTCAGTTTGAGAAATTGCCAAACATGAATCTGAAAAGAAGGATAGGTCAGGCTAGATTTGCAAAACATTATTTAGACAGAAATCGTAATCAACTTTTTTCACGCTAGTAAACAACGAAGATTGCCCAAAATAGGCTTACACAGTTCATTAGACAATCTGATTCTATACTTCAATGAATCGAATATCAAAATAACTAGAGATGAAACAGAGAGTGAAATCTAACGCAACTCCACAGCAGATATATCTGCTATGAATTTTTTACCTTGACCCTACTACAAGTTATGTGGCAGTCTTCGATAAAAGCTCAATGGATATGCTAAACACCTGCTCTGCTTCCAAGTCTCTCCCGAAGAATCTTGACTCCCATGTACCTGCAATGGTTAACAATCCTCTGTTCAATATATTGAGATATGAAGGAAACCTGCAAGTCATTGTGTTCATACTGATTTCGATTTACCTTCCCATCATCATGATTGTGGCTTGAGGGTTGGTTCCTGGAGACTCGTTAAACGTAGAACCATCAATAACTCTGAGCCTGTCGACACCAAGTACTTTACGCTTAGGGCTCACAACTTTACCTACAAGACACCCACCATGGTAGTGCCAGATTGTGACAACAGTATCTTTGCAGAACTGAGCCATTGATTTGGTATCGTTCAGTTGCTTTGGCCTTAGATTGATGTTTGCCTTGACACTTAAGCTAAGCATCTTGTGTACGTTTTGTTTGTCACACTGCGTGTAGTTTAAGAAGTGCTTAGACGTCACAACTTTTGAAACCAGACGAATGGCTTCAACACAGCGCTGAAGATCCACCGGGTGGCTGAAGTAATTGAAGGTCACTGAAGGGTTATCATCTACGTTTGTGTTGACCAAGCTCAAATGCCCTCTAGAGATCGGGTAAGCAAGTTTCTCTAAGATGAAACTTCCATTGAATGCTTCATGAAGTGGATATTTGTTTCTTGAGATGTAAGCTTGCGTTGCTTCTGGTGTTCTCTGCTTTGTAGGAATGGTGGAAAACATTTCATTCTGCAGGAAAAAGTATTAAACGCCATTAGCTCCTTACATCAAACCACATTCTCTTACAAGAACGACGTTATGTAGTTTATGTTACCTTGTTCGACATGATCCCATAATGAGTATGAATACTCGCAGCGGATTGACCAAAGCCAGTGCTGGCTTCAACATAGACACCCATCTTTGTGATTCCAACAGTCTGAATAAGTGACTGCTCTATAGGCTGCTTCGAAGGTACCAATATCGTATTCATCGGATTATCAGCCATTCCTTTCCCTACATGCTCATTATCTAGAACCACAGGAATCTTAAGTCTCTGAAGCTCCTTCTTAGGCCCAATTCCACTTAACAGCAGCATCTGTGGTGACCCAATGGCTCCACTGGATAAGATCACCTCACTTCCCTTTCTATCCGAGAGTAGAGCCTGGTGTTGATTACCTTTCTCATCTTTAAATATAACTCCTGTTACTCTAGGCCTTTTTCCTGCACCCAAACCCCCCCCCAAAATGTCAACTTTACAAAACCTAAAACAGGAACTTCGTCGAACAGTTGGAAGACAAAAAAAAAAAACTTTGCAGTACCCGACGTGTCAAAGACGATTTTTTGCACAGTGGCGTAGATCAACACTTTAAGCTTCTGAGGGTTAGCGTAAGCAAGAAGCTCAGCCGAGGTATGACGACGACCGAATCTATCGAAAATTGTACCGCCGATTTTGGTTCCGGAGACATGATCGTAAGTGAAGCCATTGAAAGGTCTGACTCCAACCTCTAAAAGACTGTCTCTGAGAGCTTTCTGCCATAACGTTAACTTGGGCTGATGAACAATTTCTCGCTCCACCCATGGATACGACTCCTTCACTAGCTTCGGATCCCATCCTGCTCGCTTCACAAACCTGTAAGCATTTACTTTAGTGGATTTAGAAAAAAGAAAAGAAAAAAACAAAGCCCATGATGGCCCATTAATAATTAAGAAACACACAACATTCTCGATCGGTGCGTTAACATAAATGTGACATATTAATACTATATATTAAGACACGAGGCATCGATTATAGCAATAAAGAATTTCTTATTAAAAAATTATATGCTTACGCAGAATCGGCTCTGGAGTAAAAACCGGCGTTAATACAGGAACCGCCACCAAGAACTCGAGCACGAGCGTTATAAACGCCGTCAGTAGAAACAAACGCTTGAGAAGCGGAAGAAGCTGACGTGTCCGCAAGTCCAATGTGGAAATTCCTAAGGAAAGACACGTTTGCGTTTGTAAACGGAACGCCACCTCTTTCCAACACAAGAACGCTGAAATTCTGCGATAGCGTTGCGGCCAGAGGACACCCTGCGGTTCCACCTCCGATGACTATATAGTCGTACGATGAATCCTGACCGTTGGATGAAAATGAAGACGACGAAGATGATGAAAATGTGCTTGCTTTGTTTATGAATGTGTATCTGTATGGATTAAACTTCTGCTCCTTACCTACACAAAGTTGTTTTTTTTAAAACAAAATAATTAGTAATTATGAGTAGTTGGTAGAAGTTAATTACATCATTAATGTCTTTAACAGAAACATAACCCCAAAAAAACACAACAGTTTACGCGTAAAAACACTAGATTGTACTGTTACTGTCGTAATGAATATAAAGCTTATTATGGTGTAGTGATTATACAAACACACACATATATATATATATATATATACAACTGATATATGTACGGTTACTGTAGTATATGTCTATGAACAAGTTCAGACATGAACTAGTTTTGAAAAACAAAGGTCTATAACTACACAGAAGCATCAACGACCAAAACAGAGTTTACTATAAACCCAACACTAAGAGGAAAATATAAGTTAAATTCTGTAACGAGAAATGTGTTTAGAGAGGGAGAGAGAAGTGACCTTTAGAAGCAGTGGAGGAGAGAGAAGTTGGGAGATAGAGAAGAAGAGCGAAGAGTAAGAGCTTGAGAGCCATTGGAGACTGCAGAAACCAAAACTGAAGAGGCTTTTTTTTATGTTTTTTTAAAAATGTTTCTGATTCAACTTCTTATGTGGCTTTTCATGAATGGTCTCGTTTAATGTGTTCTTCTCCTATAAATAACACTTGCGATCCAACAAAGCAACTAATATTTATTACACCCACATGTGTCTCTCCATATTGTTACACATAAGTAACCATTTATACGAATTTACTTATACATACCCATCCAATTTTTGACTACACAATGTTATGTAAAAATTATATAGTTTTATTGTTTTAAATAAAGTATGTTATTTTTCACAGAGGTTATTTCGATTTTTGTCTCTACTTTCAAGATTCGACATCAAATCAAGACTTCTATCGTGTTATCAATTGGTCAGATATTTTCATTTCGTTATTTCCAAAATTTTTTGTGAGATTTATTATAAATCTTTAACCCTTTTTATGAAAAGTACATCTTACTGGCTATAGGAAGTTTTGTTAACTATTTAGTTGTTGGTTCTGCGATTTAAGAGTTGTAGAAAGCAATTTTTGATTTGTTTTTGTTTGTATATGCTTTTATATAAATTGTAGAAATTTCAAATTTTTGGTCTTTAATTTTATTAGGTGTATGGGAGTAGCCGTTAATTATACTATATTTAAAAATTAAATCATATATTCTAAATAAATTAAAAATTATGATTTTTTTAAGAAAAAGTCACAAGATGCCCTTTATTTTTGTTTTGTTTGTAGATATTATGAACAAGTTATTATTTTATGTTCTTATTTTGGCGATTTCTTCAGCTTTTCCATCTGTTTATGTATCTTTATCCTATAATTATTTTGTTAATTAAATCAGATGAAATGAATAAATAGATAGTGGTGGTCTACACATAAACGTAACTATTATACTGGATGTGTCCCATAGTTTGTCGAGAATAGCAAACGAAAAGGACATGTGATAGTCTTACTCAATTAAATTGTTCCTCCATTTCATTTCTTACTGTCTTGTAACTTATTGTTGGCTTTATTATAGTCTATAAATCAGACTTATTGTTACACAATTGTTAGTTGCAAATGAAATTAATGACACAAGTGTATATCACTGCTTATTACAGACAACAATCACTATCAAATTACATTTTGAATATAACAAAAAAACTTAAAGGCTTCAAAAGCATTGCTCTCACTTATTTTAACTTTTTCCTTAATGGTAATAACTCGTTTTTTAACAACGATTTTGACTTTTGGGACCAGCTGTTAAAAAATAAAATCATTAGTAATAGTGAAACTGTAGAAATCATATAAAAAATAATTTTGAAGATTAAAAGGAGATTGTACTTTGGCCAGCTTGTCTGTGTCTTCATTAAATGGCAATATGAAAGCGGTTGAAGTTGGAGGTTTGATAGCCGTTGGATCAATATTTCATTACATTCAAAGACTCAATTAATCATTTTCACCTAACCAGATTAAAAACTATACTATATATTATATATATTACTTATTATCATAATTGTTTCTTACTAACAAATCTTCACGAGACATGATTTTCGCAGCTAATTTAATTTATCTTCACCTAAACTAATTAATAGCATCTGTGTTTTTTTTGTTGAGGCGTGATTATTAGTTGCTAATGTTGGGCTCCATCGAGCAAATATCACTTGTGGATGTTTGACCTGTAAGATTGAATATCCGCTTATCTACAAAGAATTTATTATAGCAAAGTTAGTAGGGTATGGGATGATGTAATTAATTCAAAACAATGTTACGAGTTTGATTCTTTGGAAAGATTATTGACATATTTGTTGGGGTTGGATTTGTCGAATTTTCCTTTCCGCACACGAGACCGAGATGGGATTCGGCCTAATAATAACCCCGGTCTTGGGCGAGACAAAAAAGATAAAGATATTTTCAAAAATATAGAAAGATAGAGATCTGGAGGGTTAAGGTAGAATAACATTTTTGTTGTAACCCTAGGTTGATCAGTCTGCTATAAATAAGAGAATCTAATCTTTAGAAGGGATATTATGCAATCTTTATTATCACTTTTAGTATTTGATAGGGCCTAAAATCCAACAACTAACAAATTCACAATAACCTTAGATTAGTTAGTTGCCAGCTCATTTAAAGGTTCAAGATTTCAAGCATAATGTTTTAACTAAGAGTTGGAGTATTAATTATAAATGTCACATCGAATCACGTTACGTACGATGATGGTATTGTCCTATATAAGATCACATAGTTTTTCTGTCTTTAAGTTTGTCACAAGTATAACCAAATATTTTTTTTTGTTGTCAACATTGGGTCACAAATGAACCGGTCAATTAGCCAAATTTTTGCAAATGCAAGCAGCAAGACTCGATTCCAAGATATGCAAGTGCGCATGCCTCTTGTGGATTTACCACCTGCCACTAGGCTAAATGCAACTTGCGGTATAACCAAATACTTAACGATCAACATATATATAGTTTTAATATCGAATAGATTAACGAATGTTTCTTGGGAGGGAATAATAATCCTCACAAATAATATACAAAAACACTTAATTCTCTCAAAAATTATTACTATATATAGTACTAATTAGCTCATATAGCTACTGGACATTTTTATAAGAAATATAATATTATCTGAAATTTCATTTTTGATCTTGTAGTGATTTGAGGTGTATAATTGACAGAGTTATTGGCGGTAGATATGCAAAGAAATTATGACGATAATAAATACACACACCAATTCATGAGTTGGATTCTGAATATATAAATAATCTATTTTTTATTTATTTAAATGGTTATAAAACCTTACCCACTCAGCAGTTAATGTTTAAATATTAAATATTACACACTTTGCATGGGATTGCCTTCTTATCCCATGCTTCCACTTTCATGAAACGAGTTACTGTTGAACGTACCTATATATATATTCATAGTTCTTCAATGTTTTGTCTTTTCATTTACGTCAATAGGAAATAAATCAATTCAAACTTTTATCAAAATAAGAAATGATAACTCAACCGGTTCATATTATGCCATAACGCCTTTAAGTTTTGTGGTCATACTTGTGTGAGTGAGAAGAGAAGTCTGGAAAAGAGCAAACGGTCCCTAAACGCAGTGTTTTGGAGTCATGAGTGAAAACACTTACGTACTGGAGATTTTAAATCTTTGATACTCTTATCTTTAGTCCTTCTTTGAGGAACTTTTGTGGTCTGGTAGTTCTTCAGTGTTGTTACTCGAACGACGGTTTTCTGGATTTGCTGCAGATGGGGCTTGGCCTTCTGCGGCAAGGTTCTTAAGAAGGTTCATGACTGTGGGAACAAACTTCGCAGATATTGATATAAGCCCTGGAAGCTGAAGAAACCATAAGTAGTATTAATATCATATGAGTATTTTATATTAAGAACTGTTGAATCTTTGAAGCTTGTTCAATTCCATGGTTCATGAAAACACTTACTGCACCATTGCGAAATTCTCCGGAGATATCTAACTGTGTCCACAATGCTTTTGCCAGAAGGAAACCAATGAAGATGAAACCGAGATAGAGAGGGTTTCTGTTACATTAAGAAGGATAAAGATTTAAGAATGTTACACATCAAAAGATTTGATATGAAGCAAGTAATACTAGCTTTGATGGACCTTAGCAGAGTCATGAATTCGTTGAATCCAAGCACGATCAATGCAAGAATTGCCCATGGAGGAGGTAACCAGTTACTACCACGCTTGTTCGCTTCCTGAATTAGTATGAGATCTCAAATGATCAATACTCATAAGTAGAGTGATCAAGAGCCGAGTTATGGGTAAAGTAATCATCATGCCTGTGCAGATATGGCTTGAGTCACTGTATACTCTGTTTCTGTCTTGAACTGTCTCCATATAGATTTACATTGCACTGGTGTGATCAATGTTCTTGATGATGGAACCTATAAAACAAATGGACCATATCTGTTACGATCAAAAATCAACTCAAGTTCAAAAACATTAAAGTAAAGTCATATATACCTCGTCCCAAGTGGTAGAAGCTAGTGGATCAGATGTTGTGATACTTGTTTTAGAAGTTTCATTATTTGTTGAATCCAACAGAGCAGTAAATAGTGTCTTCTCGATGTTATCGGGTTCATCACCCAATCGAATTACAGCCATTACTGAGAGCAACTTCAAGGACTGAAAACAATAAACCATAAGAAACTGTTTTAGACTTTCTCAAGCCTAATGAACAAAACGTAAAGAAGAATAACAAATCGTACTGCTGATCGAGCTGATTTAGTAATTGCTCGAAGATTCTCATTTCCAGTCCAAACACGTGGCATGGAATCAGAATCTTGGCCAAAGTTTGTTGCAAACCTGGAAAAGAGTGCATAACCGGATTCAAAATTTAGTGGTTGTTTTGAAATTACCACTGAACACAGAGAGAAAGCTAGCATTACCTTTCCTTCATACGCATTAAAACCCTTCCAGCTTCTTCTTTTGCCTTAGATTCAACGACACCTCTTGAATAATCCTGAAGGCTCTTCACCATTTTATCTTTGGTTTCTTCTTCCATGTTAAAACCAGCTAATGCAGTAGTGAGTCCAGAAACTGCAGATTCAGTTTGACGGCGATGAAGCTTCTTTACAGTTGTCCATGTATCATCACTTGCTCCTTCCAACAGAGCTTCCACTGGTTCTGATAATGCTTCATGAAGTTTTGACTGAAACATTAGAGGAAAAATCAGTAACAAAACTCAATTCTTTAATCTTTCTGTATTCTTTCTGTTACCTCGTACAGACTGGTAAGTTCAGATAACTTGGAAGTCCGGACAGAGAAAATGTGAGCCTCGATATCACGGACTAGCTTCTCCCTTACTTTAGATGTGTCCCAATTGGCTTGTTCAATGATGGCACCTGCACACTCTTCATCGAATTGGGTCATGCAAGTCTTGAACCAGTCATTGGAAGCTGAAGAAAAGCCTTCACCAATGCTTAAAGCCTTCTCAAAGGAAGACTTAAACTTTTCAAGCATTCCCCATCTTATGTGTCCCAATACATCTTGAAACAGTGGATTCACAAGCTGTAAGGTAAATATATAAGTGAGGAAAGTATAGAATCGATCTCCAAGCGTGTCCGAAACAAGTTACATTCTGTCCATCTATCTTGACTGACACATCTGCACATAGCTTTAACAATATGGTCAAGAAATTGTATGTATTACTTGGAGAAGCTTTTCTTCAAGCTGATGTTTCTTTGAAGATCTGACACCTTCATCAAAGAATGTAGCCTCCCCATCATATCTAATGAAATAGAAGATTGTGAACATCAAGTTTCATATTAACCAACAAAAAAACTAAGAAACAATACTACAATAGTAATAAATTACTGATCTTGACATTTATTGTGAATTCAACTACTGTTTTTGTGTATGCAGCTTGATTAAAATTTATGTGCTTACTCTGATAAGCAAGAACCGAGAATGATAGTAAGCCTCTTCCCAAAATCAGAAACTGGACCAGCTTGAACCTCCTTATCGAGTTGACGCCACTCCTGTAAGAAATGAAGCAAAAAGATTATTTAGTGCTCAAGGGACTTACAAAGACAGCTTCAAGCAATGAAGAAGAATGAAAGTCAAGATTTACAGAGACATTACCTCTTTAGAAATGAAATCTGCAAACTTTTCATTTGCAATTTCTTCGCACCGCACAGTAGCCACCATGACCTGCAACCAGAATGAACTTAAGAGGGAGTTTAAAGAATGCTTGCAGTTAGTAGCACTATAAGTTACCTTGTGGGCTGGAAGGTCAAGATCCCTATTCTCTTTGATGACTCTCCAAATTTGATCTGCACTAAATGAAAAACCTGAAGCCGGAATCACTCCTCTTCTGTCTCCAGCAAGACCACCCGGTGCAATTGAATGCATGAACCGCTGTCTCAAACTAGCAACCTAAGTTCCAAAACAAAATATTGAATCTGCTGGAAATAGAAGCAATTTAAAACACACATCATAAGTATCAACCATCTATAAGAAGCTTGGCCTCTCACATCCACACACATATACCTGCTCTTCAAATTGTTGTTCCTTCTCCTCATAACTAGAAAGTGCAACAACTTCAACCTAACCATCAAAGAGAAATTGCTGAAATTTTGGCAATGACTCTTGCTAGAGGAGTCATAACTGTGGTATAACATACATTGAAAAAATCACTCAGAGGAGTTTCCTTGTGTGCTTCAGGCTTTGGAACAGAATCCCATATCTGTCACAACGAAGAGCAAACTGGTGATCAGCTGTCTTCTTTGAATATCAATTTGGAAATAGCTGAAAGTCACTTCTTTTTTACCTTCTGAATATCTTCTCTTAAGACAGGTTCTAAATTTTCCAATGGAGTCTGCAGCCAAACTCGTCAGTAAAGCAATGCATTTACCACCAGTTAAAAGTTACAGATGTACAATGTAAGAAGACTGAAAAAAGAACAAAGAAAATGATCTACCCGAGTTTTATCTCGTATCACAAACAGCATTGTTGTTTTACGTGGACTAAACAATCGCATCATAACCTGTCCAACACAAAGGTAAGAAATTAGTTTATAAAGAGTTAATAATTTTCTGAGGGCCACAAAAATAAACCTGAAAGACAGTTTTCAAGAGAGGTTTATTAGCAGCTTGTTCACGGCCAATATCATGACACCACCTAAAAAACAAACATTGAGCATTGGTAAAGAAACACTTTCCTTCCAACACAACCGAAAGCAATGTACACATTTTGATATTTACAAGTTTTACTACAAGCTTACATGTTGATCAATACGATATCCGAGATAGCAAGAGCGAAAAGAGCACTTTGTTTCTCGAATGCAGTATCATCCTGATAGGTCAAAAGAAGACACCATATATGAAACTCATGTAAAAGAAAGCGAATCAATGCCACACACTAAGCCAAAACAATGAGACATAAAAATAACCTCTCCTCGCTCCCTTCCATCAGTGCCTTCTAAATCCATTACAAGGGTACAAGGATCTAAACCGGCACATCTTGCAAGCCAGATACCTTTTGTGGTCTGAGACCTATCAGACGAGTTTTTATCAGGGGACTAACTTTTATACCGGATTCAAAAACATATACTATCAGCTGAAATCATACCTTCCCTTAAATGCATCCATCTCCTTAAAGTTTGTTCCAAACAAATGATTCAATAATGTACTCTTCCCTGTCAAATCACAGAAGTCTCTATAAATGAACTAACTACTTCCACTTAAATTCTGAATATAAAAATGCATACCACTGCTTTGAGGACCCATAATGGAGACAACAGCATAAGAGAGGCCACAGTCTCCAAGTTTCACCTCCTTAATGAAATGATCGATGTCAGAAACATTGTATATACCGTCTCCATCGATAAGCTGTACAGAACAACATTTCTCGCCCTTATCTGCATCTAATATGGAATATTTTATAAGAAAATCAGTGACTTCTAATTGAGATTTTTAACAAAACAATTTTGCAATGAAACAAGGAAAACGACTCGGTCTTTATATTTGTTTACACATGCAGAGGCATTACTTTCTAAAACCAATAGCAACGACATATCTTTACATGGATCTAGAATATGATTTGCTAGCGATATATTCTTTAGACGAAAAGCCTAACAACCAACCAACAATCAGACATCAATCATCGGACAAAGAATATTGCCAGACAAAGTGAAAAATGGTACCCATTCTTTGTCAGTTTGAGATGGAAGATTCTCAAAAAAGTCAGTGCCAAAGATCAGAGCTTTTCTATGTTCGAACTTTTTACTTATTCTTTATTTTTCCTTGGAAAAGACAAGATTCAAGAATGAAAGTTAGGAAATTTAGATCTACTCTGCAAATTTGTTGGGCATATGGAAACATCAAAACCCGAACTTGAACAAGAAATTGTATATTATTATTCAATACAATCAAAATTGTTATTCTTCTACAACACCAGCAACCCACTCCAAAAATAGACAAAAGTTTCCTATTCCCAAGCCCCATCTATTAAGTTTAGTCAAACTTAACTTAATATATAGGGCTAAAGGATTTAGCTTTATGAATTTCAATTCCAACACTTCCCGCTAACCAAATTTACCATGTAGACAACCAAAACAATCCGTAGAAAGATTCATTGCCTTAACCAAAGCTGACTTTAACGCAGCAGAAATGTCTCTCTTCTTAAAAGCCAATTGTCTGAAGAAACAATTTTCGAATCTCAAACGCTCTGCTTCATAGACATGTGTTATACCACAAGAAAGAAGCAGCTGCTTGTCTTGAGTAGTGATGATAACAACACTTCCTGGACCAAAACTGATGTAATTCTCTTCAAGTACATCTAGCTGTTCAGACTTATTGATATCATCAACCACAAGCAGAACCTTTTGGTTGTTGAGACTTGGTTTACTCAACTGTTGTCCTTGAATCCTTCTCTGAAACTCTTCGTTGAGATCAGATGAGCGTCGACCTTGCCTTCTCACACTTTCCAGGAAATAATGGCTTTCGAATTGTGGACCAATTTTCTGATAAACGAATTTAGCAAGAGCTGATCTACCTTTGCATCCTCTTGCCCAAATCCCAACCACTCTCACTTCTCTTTTGGAATTCAAATCCATTAATCTGTAAAGAGCTTTCATATGTTTATCAATACCTACTAGATTACTCCCATTGCTTCCTTTTGGAACAACCATCAGTCTCTCTAAAATTCTGTCTGCAATTTTGTCGACCAGATCCGAATCATCTTTACTACAGAGACACAAAAATCGAAACTTTAGAACCAATTCAATCAAATCTAACTATAAAGATTCAACATTTATCATCAAGTAACGAAATTTCACCTTTCCGCAGAACAATTTCCGGAGATTTTCGCCAAATCTGTCAACGCTTGCCTCCAAGAAAGCACTTTATCACAATCTTCTCTAGCCTCGTGCTTCTTAAAGTGTTCATCTACTTCTCCTGTCTGCCATCTCACGTGAGTCGGATCCACACCGTAGAAGATGGGTATGACTGTGATTGATTTCTTGTTTTCGAGCTCCATAATATTCACAAGCTCAGCGAGACACCATGGAGAAGCAGCGTAGTTCACAGAGATCACAACTATGGCGAATTTCGACTCCTTGATGGCACGTTTGAGCTCCGGAGAAATTCGCTGGCCATTCTCCAACTCCTTGTCGTCTTTGAATGTTCGAATGTTTCTTCCATCCAATTCTTTGTAGAGAAAACTGATGAAGTTGCGGCGAGTGTCGAGACCTCTGAAACTGAGAAAGACATCCCACTTCGGGAGATCAGTTGTAGTATCAGACATTTGACTGATTTTTTTATGAGCAAGTCAATGAAGTGAAAGTCAGTTTTTTATAGAGGTATGGAAGAAGTTACATAGAAAAGTCCTCCATCAACATTTCCTCGCTTCTTTCCTTTTTGTTACATTTTTTGTCCGCTTCTGGTTTCCCTTAAAGTAGTCAAAAAGAGAGGTTTATAGAAATTTGAACAAATATCGCCAGCCAATAAAGAAGATGTGAATGGATAAGACAATGAGATTAACGAACTAATCCATTCACTTTTGTGGTATCTTTCTTGTATGATATTTTGCTAATTTGTTTCTCTGCAAATTGTCGAAATACCACTTATTTGCACGTGGTTTTGAAACATCCAAAAAACCACCTGCCTTAACTCTCTGAATGTGCCAAAAAAAACTGATGAGAAATTAAGTCCGAACAGTGTTTATTAAAGGGATATCATGGTGTCTGGAGTGAGTTGGTGAGATAATTCATGACTCTGATATGTAGACCTGCTCGAAGTCAACAGGTCGTCTTTCTGTTTGAAGACAATTGACCTAAAGAGTTGACGAACTCCGTAAAATCTTAAGAGCTCAACTTCGTAGACACTCCTCACCACGATGAAGTTAGCAATTGTCTGTCTTTTATAGCAGAGGACTAATATGCTCTAGATTATATGAAGCCCACTATGTTTTTTATTTTCTTGATATAAGGTAAACAAAAAACAAAACAAAAAGTCATATGTGCTAAAATGCCATGATATTAATTTTAGTTAGTGGTATGTTTAGCACTTACTGTTTATAAGGACATAATATTTTTAAGTTATACATATAAATTTGGCTGAATTAAATGAATATACATAGATAATGTTAAATTAGGTGACTGAATGAAAGAAAGTATCTTGTAATAAGTTCTCTCACCTTTTCCACTAATGACTGAAAAGGGCCTATAACAAATGTGGATTGAGGAACCTGCATCTTTAATAGAGCTAGGTACGTGTTGCATTTACATGATATTGTTACTTACGGTAGTTAATAAATTTGATCTTTGTTAAAAAGGTAACATTAATGAAGCATTTGCTGTGCCGGCTTAGATTAATATTGGGCCCCGAGCAAAATTGCTTTTTTTTTTTAATTGCGTTTCTTAAAGACTTTAAATCATCGTTAAAAGAAAATCTTTTTGGCCCTTTATACATGGAAACGAAAACATTATTTTAATATTAATAAACTATAAATAAAATAAAATTTTTATTGGACCTCTAAATGATCTAGCCCCTTGATAACAACTATTAAGGTAGTTTTGGTCCTTTTGGTTCAATTGGTACGTTGTAAACAAAATAATATTTTCTCTTCGTTTACATAACTAAGCACAAAATTCCTAAATCGATATGAGGAAATCGTCTAGTCCCTCTTTTTCTATCTCTTCAAATATTTTCTCTCTCTTCTCTAAAAAAGAACAAAATCTACAAAAAAGAGAAACCTTTCTAATTCAATGAATAAATTTTTCATTAAAAATAAAATAAAAATATAATATTTATAAATGCCAATTAGACTAAAAAGTGGCATAGTTGATTATTTTTTTTTGGAAAATGGCATTTCAGATTTTTGTCCTAGGCAAGGACACTGATTGCATGTGCTTGTAAGCCGACATTGAGCGGTTATACATTTAAATGTCCTAGCTAGACAAGAGGAGGAAGATAACGAAGGTGGGAGTGCAGAACAACGTAGACTTAGAAATAAAACTAAAAAGGAGTTAACCATGGATATTATAGGAAACAAGTTAAATATTTATGTTATTGTAATTGCAAGAATATAACAAATAAAGTTGTTTGGGTTTCCAGTTAAACTTTTACGTAATGATTTGTCAGATTAACTAAAACCTAACGTAGGTAAAGAATTTTTTTATTTTTGTATACGATATTCTACACACATGAACAACGAATCACTATAAAAAAATTGGTCACTTGCGATAGAAAATTGCAATTCCATATAATCATTGCAAAATTGTTTTAGTTTTGTGATGTTTTTGTGATGAATATTTCCTCATTGCAATGTTGCGACATCGTTGCGATGGTATTGCAATGTACCCAAATAACATCGCAATTCCATAGCAAAATTTCCTTCTTTCCCTATAATCAAAAGAAACCAAGTAGGACGATATGGCGATGGAGGGGTTGCACCATCATATGCCCTTGCGGTTTCTGAAATCTTCACTCAGATCGGAAGACTTAGTGAGAAATTAAATGAAGAGTACTGGGAAAATCACACATATTGTCATGTAGCTCACAATTATATATTGTGAAACTGCGAAGATGTTGTGCCATAGAGATATATATATATATATATATATATATCAATTTATTAATTCATTTATTTACATACATATTCTTATTAATCAATATACTTAATTTGCAGTAAATTTGTCAAACATATATATATATTGTAGGTGAAAAATGGATGTGCAGCTAAACATATGCCATTATGGCTGCATGAGATTGTTGATGACCCAATTGCAAGAATTGTAACGACTCCAATGTATTTCACTCGCGGATACACTTTTCATACATACAATCATGGTTCCCATAAATCAACTACAAATTTTGGAATCCATGTGTCAGGTGAAACTGACTTTTATGGCATTTTGAATAAAGTTATAGAAGTCACATATCCTACAATTATTGGATTAAGATGCATTTTATTCCAATTTTATTGGTACAATACAACAGTCGGTCTGCGTACTAATAACTTAGGGGTAACCAACGTAAGTGCAAGCCAAACATATTCCAAGTTAGACCCTTTTATTATATGCAGAACAAGTGAATCCAAGAAGTCGTATAGTGGGCTAGGCCGAAAATGTGACTATGCAACAAGAAAGATCGTTGAAAGTCGTTACAGTTACCGAATCCACAGAAGATATCATATATGCACAACAAGAAGTATAAGACATTGTTCCGAATGATTCAAGGGAAGAAAATGCGAATTCTGAAAAGTTCAACAAGACGAAGGAAAAAAAAGACAGTGATGAAGAAGAAGACACTGATTAAATTGTTTAAGTATTTAAATGTATTATGTATAATTAATTTTTTTTATTTAAAAAAGCACTTGCGATGTGTCTGCGACCTCCATACCACATACGTTGCAAAGATGTCATAGGCTTGCAATATCCTTTCGAGGAACATGGTGATTACCTCGCAAAGGCGTTGCTGGTGGTGAAACCGTAACCGTTAAACCCCAACATTTCCCCAAACAAAATATCGTATAATGTATGAACATATGAAAGTGAAAATTCATGGAAATTGATGATACATCGATAACCAGTCATCAATCATGTTTAATACGTTTCAGTTTTTGGGATCAATCCTGAACTTATTATATGTCTTTTCACTCAGCTTTTCTATAACGTTTTTATAAAAGTAAGCACTTGCGACATCTCTTCGACATCCTTGCAAGGTGATTTGCGGAAACGAAAACCCTAACTTCCATTGCAGGAATGTCGTATGGTTGCGAGGTATTTGCGATGTATCCCCAAATATATTCTCAAACCGCCGTTTCATTTTCTCCCACTATTTTCTTCTTCTCTTTTCCTAAACCAAAACAAAACCTTTCTTCTTCTCTCGTGTTGTGTCTTCTTCTTCTCCTTCACATATGTCCCTCGCCACCACCGCCTCTGTCCCTCGCCAACGGACGAAGTAAGTATTCATTTTTCATCTCTTCATTTTTATTCTAGATTTTATCTCCTCTCTAATCTCTTCATTGTTACTTGTAAAACGATGAAATCAAGCTCCACCTCTCAAACACCGCATAGCTCCGCCTCTCTCCACAACTAGCGACTTATTCTCACCGCCGCTGAGCTCCTCCTCCTATCAATGTAAGTGATTTTTTTGTCAATATTTGGCTTGGAATGTAGATCCAGGATTAAATTTGTTAGATATTAAATTTTGGATCTTATATTTTTGATCTAGATTTTAAATTTAGATCTAAATTTTTTAAAATGTTTATTTGGATTTAACAAACGTTTTTTGGATTTACAAAACATTTTTAATGATTTCCAAAATTTAGAATCTTTTTGTAAAACGTTTAAAGTTTCTTAAAATAATTTTAATTTCATTTTGTAATTTTAAAAACATTATTGAAGTGTTTTTTATTTTTCAATTTTTTATGGTTTATTTATAGAATTTATAGAATATAAAACTTAATTTTGTAATTTAACAACGAATTCATTTATTGTAAATTTAATTTAGTAATTTTAAATTATAAAATGATTTGGTTTATAAAATTATTTTGAATTTTTTTTTTTTATGTTTTAACCAAAACTTTCTAATAATTAAAAGAAAAATTCGTTGATTTCGAAGTTTTTAAGTAATATTTTATATGTTTTTTTGTGATTTTATTTGTAAAATAATTTTAAATTTTTGTACTCATATTTAGAAAATTTATTATTTCAGATGTTTGAGAGAGACAATAGATCGTTAGTCGCATGGGTTAGATCGGACGAACAGTGAGATAGCTATAGCAAACAAGACAATATCAACATATGATCGCTTGTGGTCTATTATGGCAAAAAATGACCCATAGTTAGCTGATGTGTTTGGATTTTACAATCAGATTTTTTAAAATACTGCTTGGGTATTTTTTATTTTATTTTATAATAAATTATCATACACTCCGTCGTAGAGACGTTGCAAAAAGGCAGACTTTGCAATTTCGTCGCGAGATAGGGACTCACAGAGGCATCTCAAGAAACACACGTCGCATAAACATCACAACTACCAGCTCCGAAGTTTGCCTCGCAGAAGCCTTATAATATACGTCGCAGATAGTACGCCGCAGTAACCTTGCAATTTCTGACATCGCTGATACCTTGCAATATCTGCTTCGCGTTTGCGACATATGGTTTGCAATAGCTTTGCAACATGTTTGTTCTGTCGCAGGCTTTGCGACACTACAATGATGTTTGTGCACTTGTGACTAGCGAATAACGACAAATTAATTGGCGTTGCAAGGTTGTCTTAATGACTATTTGCGACGTTTCTGCAAGTCCTTTCCTGTTGCAATTTTTCTATTTTCTTGTGGTGAATTTATTTGTTGAATCTTGTACGTATAAAATACATAAAGAATACTTGTAACACCTTTGATAAACAAACAATAACTTAAGACATGTAACACAATGGTTATACGCTAAAAGTGCAACTAAATGCGTATAGTGTGTGGAATAGAGGCAACGATAGGGATCAGTCTTTTTAACTAGATGCCTATGAAAGCGGTAGTGTCAATTCAAGGATGGAGTATAAGATAATGTCAGTTCAACAACTAACTGGTAGGTGTTCCATGGAAATAGTTTTCTAAATGGTCAATACTTATGGGTGTAATAATAAGTTTACATGTTAACTAATCCTTTAACAAACAAATAAACAAAAATTTGACATGTTAACCACAATCTTGTATGTGTAATCAAAAACTTAAACCAATATGAAGAGACGTTTTGTAATTGCAAAATCTATAAAATGGTATACTTTAATAGAGTTTAATCAAGATATACATAGGTGGAGACAAGTGTAGATAAATCGATAAGCAATTCCAGTCAACAAAAGGACGCAAGACTTAAGTTACAATTGAATATATAGCTAAATTAGAAAAATTTCTTGGTAAGATAAACAAAATCACAGACCGTGGGATATTTGCAAGAAGGAGACGAAGTTTGGAGGAAAAAGGAACATGCCGGAGAACAAAAAATTGGGGAGCAATGAAGCTTGGATATAAAAGGAAGACGCTGGAGATGGATATATGGTTCGGAAATGATGCGAAGAAAACGAAGAAGGCTTCAGAAAAAAAAAAACACAGATGCGAATAAGACTACAAAGCTTGAAAATGATATAAAGAATATCAAATTATTATTCAGTACATATTTATGAAATCAATACATATGTTCGCGAGAACAAAGAAGCAGGAGAAAAATATGAAATCTGGAGATAGGAAAGTTGCAAAATCAAAAGGGAGAAAACACAGTTGAAGACTTTTTAATCTTTGATGTTCCTCGTATTTTGTCGGTTTTTAGCTCATTATTACGATTATATTTGGGAAATTCGTCTATGTTTTATTGAGATTTCACGTATAAAATGTTCAGAGTTGGAATCATATTTGAAGGTGGAAATTGGAGAGGTTTGAAACATTTTTCGGCATTCTCCACGAAAGGAATGACCGATCGATCTATCAAGGATCGATCGATCAATGATCTAACAAGGATTATGCGCACGATCTGAAGAACGACCTCGTTTCTGAGAAGATCGACTCAACATCCAAAGATCGATCGATCAACCAAGGATCGATCGATCGATGCCTTTCGCAGAAACCTAATTTCGCGATTTTCAGCTCTTGTTTTGGGCCCTATAAATACTCTTTTATTATTTTATTTTGAGAGAGTCGGAGAGTTGTGAGCGAACGAATTTTACAGAGGTTTTAAGAGTTTGTAAGCTAGGAAGAAGATCTCTTCATACTTGAGAAGAATTTCTGAATCCTCTTTCTCTTTGTTAATGCAATTTCAGTTTCAGTTCATCATGATTTGCTTGATTTATTGTTCTATGTCTGAGTAGATCTTAGATTGGATATAGGGATTCTAGGGTTTTAGAATTCGCTGTTGGGGAACAAATAGGATTGATGAATAGATGATTCTCCTTCTAATACTTGAGTTTAATGCACAAATTAGCCTGATCACCTAGTCGATGATTTTAGGTTGTTAACTTTCCAGAAGATTGTTAAGAACTAGAACTAGATTAGAGGAGCAATTCCTTCATTACCAACGAGAGTTGATGCTAGGTTGGGGTAATTGAAAGTAAACAATAAAGCCTATAAGTAATCTGAAATCAACGAAAGTTAGGACCTTTAGGTTATTAATAGAGGGGTAGATTCAACGAGAGTTGGTTTACCTTTATTTATGTTTAAGCCGAGATTAAGATCAGAGTAGTTCTTGAATAGTTTCTCTGACAAGAATTCTAACTCCCGAATGAATACCCGACATCCGATTGCTTTAGTTATTTGATTACGTTCACGTTAAAGTTGTTAGAATTCATTTCCCTTATTTGATTGATATAGCTTGCGATTTAATAGAAGTTGAGAATGTAACTTAGTTCTATGAGGAATTCGACTTCTAAGTACTATTATGTTTGATGTGCACTCGCAGTAGGATATAGGGTTAGAACTCGTAGTATCAATCTTCACTTGGATTCCTTTAGTTTTTTTCATCATATTGAACCACAACTTATCGGTACGTTAGCCAAATTTGTTTAAATGATATAATAAACCTTATTTTTAATTAAGGGAATCGCAAGTGGCTTTTAATCTACTGGCATATAGTAAAGAAAGAATTGCTCAAATAGAGCAAAAGTTTAGTGTAATTACTAAAGTAGTTTTTGTCCAAAAAAAAAGAAAGCGTCAAGGGTGTAATTACGATTACACCCTTGAAACCAAAAACTATTTTCTTCTTCTTCTCTGGTTAATTTCACAAAAGAAAAAGAAAGAAACCTATACTGTAAACTATCGTCTTTAACTTCTCTTTCTTTTCTTCGTCGTTTTACTTAACATGTTCTTCGCTGTTTTTCATACTCGTTGTCTTCTTCTTCATCTTGTTCTTCGTACTTGTTGTCTTCATTGTCGTGTTGTTTATTTATCAAAGGTAAGTTTCTTTTCTTCTTCTTCCTCTTCTCCTCTTCTACTTTTTCTTTTTTTTCGTGAAGGCATTTGGGTTTAGGGTTGACGTAGACATTGGGTTTCTCGATTACGCGACATTTGGATTTCTTGATTTTTTGACATTTGAGTTTTTGTTTTGTATCTTCTTATTATGTTGCAAGTAGATTTCTTGCCCAGTCTGAGCTAATGTGATATAGTTCGTAATTAGTTGTGAGGGTAAGGGTGAAGTAGCGATATGATTAGTGTAGTAGAGTTATTATGATGTTTGGTAGAGTTAGGTCATAGGGGGGTATTGTTTGATTCCATGTAGTAGAGGCAGTATGTCGATTGGTAGAGTCAGATTATCGTGTGGTAGAGTTAGGTTGTAGTGTAGTAGAGTTGGATTCCGTGTAGTAGAGTTAGTTTGACGTGTGGTAGAGTTAGTCTGACGTGTGGTAGAGTTAGATTGTAGTGTGGTAGAGTTAGACTGTAGTGTGGTAGAGTTCGTTTGTTGTGTGGTAGAGTCAGTCTGACGTTTGGTAGAGTTGGATTCCGTTTAGTAGAGTTAGTCTGACGTTTGGTAGAATTGGACTATAGTGTGGTAGAGTTGGTTTGTTGTGTGGTAGAGTTAAGTTATAGTGTGGTATAGTTAGTCTGGCGTTTGGTAGAGTTCATTCGGTCTTATTGTAGAGTTCATTTACCGTTCTTCTTACAGGTATCCCTGTTCGAAGGTTGTTCCATTGTCAAGCAGATTCATAAGAATGTTGTTCATTCTCGGAGTGTCTATATCCTTTTGGTCCGATTTTAAAATTAAAAGTACTTCAGTTACGCGACTATGTGAAGCATCAATTGTAAGTACCTACTTTAATGTGCTATGTTGCATACGAATTCGTTGATTATTTACAATTGTGATAAACTCTATAGAGAACTTACTGTCGACGGGAACCCGAGTCCAAATGCGGATTTCTTTCTCTGCTTGATCTGCCCAAAAGAGAAGTGGCATGTCCCTCGATATGGTAGGCTTCACGATTGCGTAAGTTTAAGTGTAATTTGATGTAAAGTTTATTGTAGTAGAGTTCAATTAGAGCACTAATACAGTTATGTTTTCACAGCATATTAGCTCCGGGATGAATCTCTTTCGGCAAAGATTCTTGCAAACTCCAAGCCCATACATGAGTAATCGGCTAGCTTTCATGGAACCACTATTTTGTGTTTTTTGATGCTACACGTACAAAAGGGATTACCTGGGAAATGAGGATACTTTTCTGTGGCCTGGTGGGTTTAAAGATGTATTCGACGGCACTACACCCACATTTAGTGCCACTAAGAAGCAGTGGATGAGAGACGTTGACACGATCTACATCCCTCATAATTTTGACAACAACCACTGGGTGGCCATCGGATTTAATCTCAACGAAAGGAAGATTCGCATATTCGATCCGGACCCATCTTGCATTCCCGTTGGTGCAGTGGTTGAGTCATGCAAGTAAGTTACTCAAATTCATCATAGTAGAGTTCATATGATAGAGTTCATTTACTCAAGTTTGACGTTTGGTAGAGTTGTATTGTAGAGTTAGACTGTAGTGTGTTAGAGTTGGCTTGTTGTGTGGTAGAGTTACGTTGAAGTGTGGTATAGTGTGGTAGATTTGGTCTGACGTTTGGTAGAGTTAGGTTGTAGGTTGGTAGAGTTCATTTACATTTGTAGTAGAGTTCATTTACATGGTTCTTATTTTTTGTAGGGCATATGTCGTGATGATTCCGAAAATGATCGTTTTTTTTACCCAAGGAGATGCGACCTGCTTAATATAAGATTGTGCGTATGACTAAGGGCGTACCACATAATAAACGGTTTGGCGACTGTGGCGTGTATGTTATGAAGATGATCGAGTGTCTGGCCATCAGATGCAACTTTGAATGTCTTTCTGACAAGTACGTCAGCTTTTCTCGGCTGAAATACGCCATTGATTTCAAAGATGAACTTCCTATGGAATCTGAAATTTCTTCTAGTGATCAATAGTATGCACACGAGTGTGATAAGAACGTTCTCATCACAGCATCCCAAGACATCCTGCTGAATTGGTAGATTTGTATAGTCTGTGTATAGTCCTAGACTAGTATATATTTGTATAGTGTTAGAGTAATATATATATATATATGTGTGTGTAGTTGTACATGAATATATTAGTTAGATATTGACAACTAATTTACTATCCTATTCCAAACCATACGTGATCTAACTCAGAATTAACTCTACCACAGAAAGACGAAAGGTGACATATCTCTACCAGAGAAGATAAAGTCATTTATAGTAGATAGAGTCACCCACATTCTATGCCACTAACAAACAGTGAATGACAGATGTGGAGACGATCTACGTATTAACAACTTCTAAAACATTAACAACTTCTAAACAGTTAACAACTTCTACTAGTCATGGAAGTTAATAATGTTTAATATTGGACACGATTTCCGATATTTACTCATTATAACGATTCGACTATAAAGTAAAGGGAAACTGAAGAGTCAAATCGTTATAAATAATCTTTCAATCGTTATAAATAATTTCTTCTAAACTATCTATCTTCACCTTTTCCAAAAACGTTCCATCTTCACCTTTCAATCTTTCAAAAGCTTTCAATCTTTCAAAAACTCCAAACAAAGGTAATAGTTTGTATATCTTGATGCTTATTTGTATATTTTGATGCTTGTAAGCAACGTTTCTATATCTTGATGCTTATTTGTAATTCTTGATGGTTATTTGTTTTCTTTTGGATATATGGATTCGCCAAAAAGAATCAACTTTGTTCGCAAGACACATATCATGGACTTACCGAACACTACTTTGACGAACAATCTAGATGTGGAGCGAAATGACTTGATGAGATTTACAATATCAGGTTCGTGTCGAAGGATTTTAAAAAGCTTTGCGATGACAATAAAGTTCTCAGGAATATAGATATACGTTACGTTCCATTCTATTCCGCTGTGAGAAGTAAGTCATTTTTCAACAATTTCCTCACTAGGTTATACAATGCTGGTAATGTGGAAGCTACATACCGATGTGGTATGACAGAGTTCTTTATCAATGGAAATCGTGATGGTGGTTTGGAAATGCTGCTAAGAGCATCTAATGGTGACTGTGAAGAGGCCACACTGCTTTATGGAATTCTGCTAGTCTGTTTAGGAGATGACAGAAGACAGAAAGGTTATGAAGTCCTAAGACCTCTACTGCAGGAAACAGTTGCTGATACATTGGAATACATAAACCATCTCCTGAACAGAATCTTTCATCACCCAAGATCGCTCAGTTGGCAAGGAGAGCAGCAATTGCTAATTCTCGAACAAACATATGATCGAGAATGATGTACTTGCAGAGGTGAATTCCTAGAGATTCCAACTCTACCACAATACAACCTATCTCTACCACACTACAAGCCAACTTTATCAAACGTTAGTCTAACTCTACTACACATAATCCAACTCCACCACACTACAAGCCAACTTTACCAAACGCCAGTCTAACTCTACTACACATAATCAACTCTACCACATTACAAGTCAACTCTACAAAGGTTATACCAACATTAAACTCTACTAGGAAGATTAACTCTACCATGGCGTAAAATTACGTTTGTACCTTTAGACCGAATCACTTGCTCATTGAATCAACAACGTTTTGAGGAAGAACAGATGGCTCAATTCCACCTACGAATTCCAAGTATAACATTCCTAAGACTTCCGTTGACGCTTGTCGTGCACGACATGATCTCTCTGTAACAGAACAACTATGTTCACCCCTATACTTCCGAACAAAGAAACATCCACCGTCATCGACAGGTGAAACTCGCACTCTCCACTGACAGTTTAGTACCCAACATTTCACATCCAACACTGTCTTCGATGAAGCAACAACATCGAAGTCAAACCTCTATAAGACAGAAATAATTTTTAGCCTCGTCATGAGTTCTTTTTTTGATGAGTATCGTTGCCCAACAACCAATGCGAGTGCTGACATTTCTATGTCTAAATACTCAGCATTCAAATCAAACCCCATTGCTTTCTCCGAGAGGTTTTTCTTCTCTCATTCCTTCGATTTTCTACGAGCACTGATATAATCTTCATCATCCGAGCTTGCGCCATCCATATAATCACAAAAGTCGAGTCTGAATTCCACATCTTTGTCTTCAGCATGTTCAGTTTCATGTTTCACATTATCCGGTATACGTTCATTCTTTGGTCCACCTATACTAAACACCGGATCAACTCTACTAAACGAATGAGCAACTGTACTACACCTAGGGTCAACTCTATTATACGAGGCATCATTGTTCTCCAACTACACTGGTCTTTTTCAGGGAAACTCAATGAAACGCGAGATCTAGTGGAAATTTTGACAAATATATGCATTGTTTCTTTACAAAATTATGAAACAAACACTTGCAATTGTCTAACGTTACTTAAAATTACAGGGGGAGTATCTTATGGTAGTGAATGAATGACTACATGTGGCATGTAGCTTAGTTTTAGCTCATGACAATGTTCATCCAAACCAAAATCGGCATAAACCATCTCCAGAAATTTACCGAGCCTTAAATCTTTGACAATGCCTATGATCCGACACCCGTACGACTGGTCCACCGAAAAAATCCATCGATTTTCATTAAAACTTCAAATCTCACAAACCAAAATGATATGATCCATATATCCAAACATAAACAGAAAAAGCAAAGAAGCTTTGAAGAAGTAAATGAGCTTCAAGAAAGCTACAATGGCGTCACTTATGGAGGAATCAGTTGGATGCGCGGCAGATGAGCTAATAACTGAGGGGTAAATTTGTAATTTAAGCTATACTACGAAAGTAGGCTATGTTTTCAAAATTAACTCTACCATATTACACTCTGTTCATGTGGTAGAGTTGATTAGTGCGCAAACATCAACTCTATTACGCTGGAAATCTAACTCTACCAAGCACACTTCAACTCTACTACGCTGGAAATCTAACTTTACTAAACACGAATTTCATTCATGTTAACTCTACTAAGCATACTTTAAATCTACTACGTTGGAACTCTAACTATACCATACTGCACTATGTTCGTGTGGTAGAGTTGATTAGAGCGCAAACACCAACTCTACTACGCTGGAAATCTAACTCTACAAAGCACACTTCAACTCTACTACACTGGAAATCTAACTCTACTATACACGAATTTTCATTCATATCACCTCTACTAAGCATACTTTAACTCTACTACGCTGGAACTCTAACTCTACCATACTGCATTCTGTTAGTGTGGTAGAGTTGATCGCTTATGTGGCAGATTTCATTAATGGCATTTTCGTAATTATTTTTTTTTCATTAGGAAAGGGCAAAATGGTATATATTAAATTTGAAAAAACTATTCTAGTAATTTAAAAACATTTGCTCTATTTTAATAACTAACACTTAATTTCGCTTTAATCTAACAAATCACCCTATAATAAATCCCCTAAAGACAAATACATTTACCTTTAATAGACTTATAAAATTTAATAGACTTATAACATGCTAATAAACTAAATGCCATTTACAATTCCTTAGAAATTAAGTTTATTATATTATTTAAACGAATACATTATAATTTTACATATAGATATGTGGTCTATAGGTTTCTCTAAATCATTTTTACTTCATTTCTAACTTTGGAATAATATTGTTTTATTAGTTTTCCTTTGAAAAATACAAAGTCGAAGAATGAAAGTTAAGAATATAAATCTCCTTTTACAAATTTGTTGGGCACATGGAAACATAAATACCCCCAACTTGAAAAGGAATTTTTATAGTATTTATTATTTAATCCAATTAAGAATCTAAACACTAATAAAAAAACCACATGAACAATAGACAAAAACTTCCTTAGTTCTAAGCCCCATGTATGAAGTTGACTTAATATTCCATGTGAATAAGCAATGTTGTATCACTTCGACAACCAAAATAATCAGACTCGGGGACAGCAAAAACGTCTGTATGTTTGAAGGCGACTTGTCGAAGGAGATCACCAACTTTGTCTTTCTGTTTAAAGGCGGCTTGTCGGAAGAAGTCACCAACTTTCTGGAATATCAAACGCTCTACTTCGTAAACATCTGTTATGCCACAAGAATTGAGCACCTGCTTGTCTTGTGTTGTGATGATAACAACACTTCCAGGACCAAAACTGTTAAATTCCTCTGCAAGAAAATCTAACTGTTCAGGCTTACTGACATCATCAGCCACAAGCAGAACCTTTTGGCGCTTGAGACTTGGTCTACTCGAGTGTTGTCCTTGAATTCTTCTCTGAAACTCTTCGTTGAGATGCGATAAGTGTCGACCTTGAGAAATCCTTTGCACGCTTCCCAGGAAACAATGTCTTTCAAATTGTTGATTAATTTTCTGATAAACGAATTTAGCAAGAGCAGATCTACCTTTGCATCCTCTTCCCCAAATCCCAACTATTATCACTTCTCTGTTAGAATTTAAATCCATTATTCTCTTAAGAGCTTTCACATGTTTATCAATCCCCACTAGGTAACTCCCATTGCTTTCTCTTGTATCCAATCTCCCTGATATTATGTTGGCAATTTTGTCGACCAGATACGAGTCATCTTCACTACAAAGACCAAAAGAGTAAAAGAGCAACTTTAGACACATTTCAATTAAATCTAACAATAAAGATTCAACATTATCATCTCAATAACGAAATTTCACCTTTGTGAAGAACAACTGCCAGAGATTTTCGCCAAATCTGTCAAGGCTTGTCTCCAAGAAAGCACTTTAACGCGATCTTCTCTACTCTCATGCTTCTCAAACTGTACACCAATTTCTCCGTTCTGCCACCTCACTTGAGACGGATCCACGCCATAGAAGACAGGTATGACTGTTATTGATTTCTTGTCTGCGAGATCCATAATACTCACAAGCTCATTGAGACACCAAGAAGACGCAGCGTAATTCTCAGACACTACAACTACGGCGAATTTCGACACCTTGATGGCATGTTTAAGCTCCGGAGAAATTTGCTGGCCATTTTTCAACTCCTTGTCATCTTTGAATGTTTGAATACTCCTTCCAACCAATTCTTTGTAGAGAAAACTGACAAAGGTTCGACGAGTGTCAAGCCCTCTGAAACTGAGAAAGACATCCCACTTCGGGAGATCTGTTGCAGCAGAAGACATTTGACTGATTTTTTATGAGTAAAGGAAACTAATCGAAGTGATTTTTTGTGAGTAAGAGAAGCTAATTGAAGTGATATTTATAGAATTATAAGCAAGGCTATGGAAGAAGTTGCACAGAAACTGCTCCTATAATTCATGATTAAAGTTTTTTTTGTCAGCTTCTGTGTGAAGAAGTACTCGGAAATACAGATTTGTAGAAAAATAAATAAACATCTGCAGCCAATAAAGAATAGGAATTTAGGTCATATTGCAATGAAAAATATAATATTGTAACTCATAAAATTATTGAATTTTTCAATAAACCTTTTAAGAAAACTAACTAATACATTTTTGTTGAAATAATATATGAGACACAATATAACATTTTCCATTACTAAACTAAAATGTTAACTCAAAACAATGACTTTTGCTCCACTTAATATTATTAAGGATTTAAGAATTTGGAAATTTTTGACTATGATATACAATGATAATCTAACTGTTAACAGAAAAAATCTACTAAATTCAACCGTATTCAGATTTTACTATTTGAATTTAATTTATTCATCTAGATTGTACACAAACATTCGGAGTTCACATTCAACCGAATTAAACTATTTTTATTTGAACCCTTTATTTGATAATATATTATTTCGAATGTAAAACAAACTTATATCCATTATTAAAACAAATTCATGTCAAAAAATTTAATGTTAAATAAACAGTGATTTTAACTAATACTCATAAATGATAGAAATAATACCATATAATTTTGATAAGAACCCATTTAAAGAAGATGCAATGCATATGATTATGATAACTTTGGAATAAGGCTTTATATAAAATAAAATAAAAAATTGATAACAGGTGCTCATGCTGAGAAAATGAGACATTTAGATAATACTTTCCGTTCGTTACTATTAACGACATATGAATGTTAAAACAAAACAATAACAATTTACAATATTTGTTAGTGCATATGATTTGAATTAGACTGTTAATTACCTATCGTGTTCTTCGTAAGTTAGTTATTAATGTTACGCTGACACCTTTTTCATCACTTAATATTTTTAATTTATTTTAGTTTAATTGTAATAAAGCTAAAGATACTTTTTTGGTATATTTAATATTAGTCTCCTGACTAAAATTTATCAGTGTTAGATTGTTGATTTTCTCTAGTGATATTGCCTAAAAATTCAATGAGTTGACTATACTTGCCTGTCTCTCTTCTTTATATCTTTAGTCAAAGTCAAACTATTTAAGTCCTTTTCTTTTTTTCCAAGCAAGTGTGGAGAGATTCAGTCCAAAGAAAACTCTATTAAATGGCACAGTGACCGCCGTTTTTCCTCTGTTTCATAATAATTGTAGGTTGACTTTTTGTTTTAAACTAAATGTTCATTTACATCTTTTTAAATAGGATTTTAGTTAAAAAATATAGTTCTAATTCTATTATCTAATTTAATTAATAAAAAACAACTGAAAATATGGAACAAAGTAAAATTAAATTGTATTTTTTATATGTACGCAAAATTTATAAACAACACTTAAAACCTTATAGAAGAATTATTAGTTTAAAAACCACAAAATATATTACAGTAATCACTAATCGATGATTATCTACCATTGGCGAGTAGATCAGAATAATAAATTTTAAAGTTCTGTTTAGTTTGAAAATTCGGCTTAATTAAGTAGATAGTTATAAATTTTCAATTAATTAAATTTTTTGTAATTTAGAAACTAACTATAAATTCTATTACCAAACATAGTTTCAACACATTTAAATGAACCCAAAAAAGATAATGTATAATAAATCAGAAAAGTAGATATGAGTGGGAAGAAAATCCCCATTTATGATACAAAGCCAGAAATTTTAAGACGTTGACCTGACTAGTATTACTAATTAAGGTATCAATAGATGGTGATAGTAAAAGATAGAATTTTGAGAGAAATTTTAGATAATTATATTATTTTATTATTTCTCTTTCCAATTATTCACTTTTTCACTCCTATACCATTTCTTCTCCTTCACATTTCAAAATATTTTTTTCATTTTTCACAAAAAGTTTGTAGTGTAAATTTTTTATATTATTGTTCTCGTTAAAAATAATAACTATTATTTACAACTAACACAAGAAAAATCACTTTTAGCTTAACTAATATGATCCATCATATCATATAACGTATTGTTTACTTAAAATTTAGTGGGTTGTATCACATATGGTGTAGAAATTACTTAAACTTGTTTAAAATATTATGTCATCTTATAAAATTATACAATCCAATTTGATAAATAAAAAATCAAACAACACTGGTGTCGTGTTATATTTATTTATTAATTTTTGTTGATTTTAAAAAATTAAGTAACTTTAGTAAGATATAATATTATTATTTTTTTTTTTCCAACGACAGTAAGATAAAAAAGACAACTAAACTCATAAACCAGACACTCTGCCTAACTTGGTTAGAGCATCTGCTTTATAATTTAGCTGTCTGGGAATAACCGAGAAAATACAAGTAGAAAACCGTAGACTCCGTCTTCGAATCTCCTCCTGGTATGATAGGAACGCCGGCCACTCCTCTGGATGCTGAATTATGGCATAAACCGTCTCACAATCCGTCGAGATCTCCATTTCCTGGATCTGTAGCTCTGCAAGCGTACCCAAGGCCCATAAAACTGCCTCAACCTCCGCGTGAAGAGCCGATAGACATTGGTTAATCCTGATCGATCCCGAACATATTCCTTCCACCGAATCTGGAAAGCAGATCCAACCGACCCCTGAGTAGAGATCAGTGTCTTTCCAGAACGCGTCCACGTACCACTTGTAGCCCGTGAAACTGAGATTGGCTGTGGTAGGAAATATCAAGGGTGCCTTGGTCATTCCAAAGCTGTAAACCCTTTGTACACTCTGAACTATACTATTCTGTCGGGCTCCCGTCCATTCCTTGAACTCTGATGTAGCCCTTTCCACAATGATTCTAGGGTCTAAATCTACCTGGTTGAAGCAGAAACCATTACGTGCTTTCCAGATATGCCAAATGATCCATGGAAAGCTTTCAAATTATGTCTTGTACTTTACACATGAAAGCAAATAATCTACGTTGTACCCAACTGATTCTCCTGGGAAAATCCTCGGAGGACTCGGTATTACCGATAGAGCCCACACTTGAATTGCTGGTGGACATTCAAATAACACGTGAAAAATTGACTCATTATCAATCCCACATCTTAGACACCTCGTATCCTTTCCAAGACCCCGTTTCACCAAATTTTGATACACTGCTGTGCATCCTGACAGCACTTGCCAGAGAAAATGTTTTATCTTTGGGGGACAATCTAGCTTTCAGCATTCCTTGTATAGTAAGTCAAAAGAAGGTCCATATATACCCTGGTCCATATCTCTTACTCTACTTGCTAATTGATAACCATATTTTACCGTATATCTACCTGACGTCGTATAGTGCCAACCCCAAGAATCCTTTCTCGCGAAAGCCGATAACCTTATACCAAGAATTAACTGTGCATCTCTTTGCCCAAAATATTATCTTACCAAGATTTCATTCCATTGCCCCGTACTACGGTCTATGAATTGATCCACCGTTATATCTGGAAAGATGTGTAGATCCGAGCGCTCTGCCATTCTAGGCTCTACGTCTGGTATCCATTTATCCTTCCATATCCCGATTCGTGTACCATCTCCCAGCTTTTTAAGTAAACCATGTGCCAATAAAGGTCTTGCCGACATGATACTCCGCCACCCATATGACACTTGTCCGTGAACTCGAGCTTCCATTACACATGTGGCCCTATAATATTTTACTTTTAAGACTCGTGCTAATAGTGAGTCTGGGAATTCAATCAGTCTCCATACTTGTTTTGCGAGGAGTGCCGAGTTAAAATCCTCTAGCATTTGGAAGCCCAAACCCCCACTATTTTTTGGTTTACATAATTCTCGCCATGTTTTCCAGTGAATACCTCTAGTAGTCCCTGAGTTTGACCACCTAAAGTTAGCTATTGCAGAGTGTACCTTTTGAAGGACACTTCTCGGCAATCTATAGCAACTCATCACATACGTTGGTAGTGCCGTCAAAATAGATTTTATCAAAACCTCTTTCCCTGCTTTGGATAGGAATCTATTTGACCATGTAGATAGACGTGCATATAACTTATCAGCCACAAAGGCAAATACTTGAGCCCGAGACCCTTCTATCCTTTCCGGGAGCCCTAAATACTGCCCCAATCCACCAGTTATATTAATTCCCAGAATTTGTTGGATATCTCGCTTAATTTCCAATCCTACATGTTTACCAAACTGTATCGATGACTTATCAAAATTTATCTTTTGCCCCGATACACTCACGTATTGAGCAAGGATCTCTAAAATCTTTTTTTGCCTCAGCTTTATTGGCTTGGCAAAAAAATAGTGTGTCATCTGCAAAGAGGAGGTGTGAAACTCGGGGGCTCGATCTTGCCACTTTAATCCCAGTAATGGTTCTATCTTCACCCGCCCTCCTTAGTTTGGTTATAAGAACCTCCGTACATAAAATAAAAAGATATGGAGATAAGGGATCTCCTTGCCGTAATCCCCTTTCCGGGATAATGCATCCACCAGGTACCCCATTAATTGTAACCGAGTACTTTACACTCGTAATACACCACATAACACATTTTATCCATTGATCGCTAAAACCCAACTCCTTCATTATTTCAGTCAGAAAATTCCATTCTACTCTATCATATTCTTTGCTCATGTCAGTTTTTAATGCCATGGACTTACTACTTATTGACTTATTCGTACGTATCGCATGAATCATCTCCTGAACTATCAAAATGTTATCCGAGATCAAACGCCCCGCAACAAAGGCTGACTGCGTCTCTGATACTATCTTTGGTAGTACTCTACTTAGGCGTAATCCTAATATTTTTGCAACCAATTTGTACCCTATATTACACAAACTAATAGGCCGAAATTCCGTCATCTTCGTCGGATAGAACACCTTAGGTATAAGACAAATATTTGTCTTATTCATATTCTTATAAAAAAAAAACCCGTTTTTAGGAAATTATCAACAAGTAATATTAAGTCTCTCTTTATAATTTCCCAGGAAGACTGAAAGAACATAGTTGTCATTCCGTCTGGACCTGGGGACTTATCTGGATCCATTTTGAATAAAGCCGTTTTGACCTCTTCCTACGTAATAGATCGCATCAGAATTTGATTGTCCAAATCTGTGATCTTGCGTTCTAAATTATGTGCATAACCTTGTGAAGTCCTATCTGTTGAAAACATATCCGCAAAGTATCTGACCGCTTCAGTTACTATCTCTGCATCCTTCGTTACCCATACACCCTCGTTATCTTAAAAAAAAAAAAAAAAAAAAAAAAAAAAAAAAAAAAAAAAAAAAAAAAAAAAAAAAAAAAAAAAAAAAAAAAAAAAAAAAAAAAAAGAGAGAGAGAGTTTCTGCTTCCAATAGACCTCCTCCTCTATATAGGCTAACTTAAGCTTAGCATTAGCTTCACGTAAAGCCCCCGAATCCACTATGGTACTATTATTTTGTAATTCCACCATTCGTTTCCAGTGATCAATTTCCTGTCTACCTGATCTTAGGTTCTCACTCCTCTAGTGTGATATTTCTTTCCGGCAAAACCGGATTTTTTCCCCTAATGATGAACGATTCCCTGATCTATTATCAAATTTCGTCTAACTCTGTTCTATAATCTCTTAAAATCCCTCTTTCCCCAACCATCTTTTATCAAAGCAAAATCGCTTTGTTCTAGTTGTACGTGCTTGGTCCTGACATCTTACTAAAATAGGCCAATGATCAGATCCTACCATATCCATATAGGTAATATCTGAAGAGGAAAATAAGTTATGCCAATCCGCGTTTCCATAAGCTTTATCTAAAACGCATCTGACAACTCCGTTACTACGTACTCCTCTCCAAGACCACTTGTTACCAATTTTTGGAAACTCTAAAAATCTACAATCTCGCAACATTTGTTTAAACGGGTTAAACGAATTAATGCTTTTAAGACTGCCTCCTTGTTTTTTATTGTTTCCGGATATCTCATTGAAATCCCCACATATAATCCACGGGCCCGATCTGGTGATGCCTAACCGTGTTAATTTTTCCCAGACATATGGTCTTTTTGTATACACTGGTTCTCCATAAAAAAATGTTATATGAGACGTGATACTTGTAATTTCAAGTGATATATCAATCATATTTTTATCCATTTGATTAATTATTACATTATTATTATTATTATACAATAACGCTAAGTGTGACACCCTAACTCAAGATGTCTACGTCCGGATTCGGTTCAGTTTGGCCTTGGGCGGACCAAACACTTAGTCAGTTTTAGGTTCTTTCTTTACTTAGTCTTTTTCGGGTTTTTGACAGTTTTATAAGCCCAAACATATGCATAAACCAACTCAAGAGGTTCTAGTACAACAAGTTTGCAAGAATGTTCAAATTTAAATGTGCCTAGACCTATTTTAACCCAGCCTTATTCCATCCTTCCTCCTTCTCGCCTCGGTCTCGCTCCTACTTAGCCACTTTCACGGTCTTTGGGTAAATCACCTACAATCACGCAGATTGGGTAAGCAAACGAATTTGCTTAGTGAGTCGGTTATTCCGTCCCACTAGGCCAAACCAGATACGTATTAAACAACAAGCAATCAAGTCAGAGATAGCATTATTCATGCACATAGTCCAGCATACGCATATGCTCAGAGTCCGATCAGATCTGTTGCCTTAGTTACTCGGATTCACCCGAATCAACCAATACACCAATCATGAACGGAAAACAGTACATATTCATCCAATCAATCACGCAATCCTAACCCATCTAAGACTTAATCCCACTATTGCCCAAAACGAACCAAGAATCACCTCAACGGTCCCGAAAACTCACCTTTGCCTTAGCCTTTTCTGACACCTCTTGATGCGATTGCCTATCAAGATACTCGGATCCGGTTTTGATCGCTCTCAATCCGCTCTTTCCCTTGCTCAACTCGACAAAAATCGGTCTTAGAGTGCTTCGCAATGATTCCGACTTCCTTAGAGATTTTCGTGATGATTTTTAGGCTGCGGCACTTTTGATCCTTATTTATAGGGTTTTGGGTGAAAAACCCTAACCCTAATTCGCACCAAGGTGGGCCAAATTCGAGCCCACCTGAATTGGATCAAGTCCAATCCGCTGGACACTTATGTCCCGGACCGACCCATGGACGGCCCAACGACTTCCCACTATCACTCCCTTCAGTTCGGACACTCAACAACCCTGTCCGAACACTTCACTTCCTATCCGAATATTTCACTTCTTGTCCGAACACACAACCCGTTCGGACACTGTCACTCCCTTGTCCGAATTTCATGGACTTGTCCGAATTTCCCGCGGCCTGGTCCGAATTTTCCGCGGCCTGGTCCGAATTTTCCGCGGCCTGGTCCGAATTTCACGCGACCTTGTCCGAATTTCACGCATCCTGGTCTGAGATTTTTGTGACCTTGTCCGAATGGCACTTGGCCTTGTCCGAATGACACATTGCCTTGTCCGAATGACACTTGGCCTTGTCCGAATGACACATTGCCTTGTCCGAATGGCATTCAGCCTTGTTCGATCAAAACCCCAGACTTTTCCTTACTTCCACACACAAATTCCTTTGTCCCTCGAACCCATCCGGAATCACCCGAAGGGTCCGCGGAACGCGGGTGTTACAAGTCTCCCCCACTTCAAAGGATTCGTCCTCGAATCTAGGCTTGGGATGGTCCAGCCTTTTGTTTCTCAAATAACTTAGGAAAATTTTCCTTCATTCTGACTTCTGGTTCCCACGTGACCTCAATTTCCCCATCGCCATCCCATTCGACTTGGACCATTCTGGTTTTCTTCCTTCGGTCTGCCTTGACCTTCTTATCTAGGATCCGGACTGGAACTCCTTCAACTGTCATGTTTTCCCTTAGGTTCCTTGGAGGTTCAACCACAACTCATTCTCCATTGCCTAAGCACTTCTTTAGCATCGAAACATGGAAAACGTTATGAAACGCATCCAGTTCCACAGGCAGTGCCAACTTATAGGCTACTTTCCCAATCCTTTCCAAAATCTCATAAGGCCCCATATACCTTGGTGTTAACTTAGCTGATCGGGCCGAACGCTCCTTACCCTTATATGTGATTGTCTTAAGGTAGACCAAGTCACCAACTGCGAACTCAAGATCCTTCCTTCTCTTGTCCGCATAGCTCTTTTGCCTATCCTGAGCTTGTTTCATGTTGAGCCTGACCATTCTCAACTTTTCTGTTGTATCCTCTATGAAATCTCGCCCATAAATGCTTCGCTCCCCCACTTGAGTCCAACACAAAGGGGTTCGACATGGTCGTCCGTACAGTGCCTCATACGGAGACATCCCAATACTTGCGTGATAACTGTTGTTATACGCGAATTCGGCCAAAGGTAAGTGCTCATCCCACTTACCTCCCCAATCCAACACACTTGCCCGCAACAAGTCCTCAAGTGTTTGGATGGTACGCTCTGACTGACCATCTGTCTGCGGATGGTAAGCCGTACTCGTATGGACCTTAGTCTCCAACCTAGCCTGAAGCGCTTTCCAAAACGCTGAACAGAACTTGGCATCCCGATCCGACACTATGCTTGCCGGTGCACCATGCAACCGAACAATCTCCCTTACATAGATTTCGGCCAGCTTTTCAGCTCGATCCGTCCTATTGACCGCAATGAAGTGAGCCGACTTGGTTAGTCGGTCCACTATGACCCATATCGCATCCCTTTTATCACAAATGGGCAGTCCCGTTATAAAGTCCATTGTGATCATGTCCCATTTCCATTCCGGAATCGGTAGGCTTTGCAACAACCCGCTGGGGACTTGGTGTTCTGCCTTCACCAATTGACAAGTAGGGCATTCTGAAACCCACTTAGCCACATCCCGCTTCATTCCTGTCCAATGATAGTACCTTTTTAGATCTCGGTACATCTTGGTTGATCCAGGATGGATAACCAACTTAGACTGATGTGCCTCCTTAAGGATTTCTTCCCGCAATCCTTGGTCGTTTGGAACGCACACTCGGCCATGAACCAGAATCGTCCCATTATTCGAAATCTGGTACTCAGTATTATCGTTCTTTGCTACCTTGTTCAGATTTTCATCCTTTTCTTGGGCAATCCGTACCCGACTTAGCAAATCCGCTTGGTCCGCTGCGCCTAGGCCCAAAGGTTCCTCTTCAACCGTTAAGGCTGCTAGGCTCAACGTCCCGACCATGCTAATCATCCCTTCCATCTCTTTTTCTGAGTCCACGTCCACCTTTTTCTACTTAGTGCATCAGCAACTAAGTTTGCCTTACCCGGATGGTATTCTATGTCCAGGTCATAGTCCGCGATCAGTTCCATCCATCGTCTTTGCCTTAGGTTCAGGTCCGGTTGAGTGAAGATGTACTTCAAACTCTTCTGATCCGTGAATACTTGGACCTTCCCACCATAAAGGTAGGATCGCCATATCTTCAAGGCGAAAACCACTGCAGCCAGTTCCAAGTCATGAGTGGGGTAATTCACTTCATGCTTCCTTAACTGTCGTGATGCATAAGCAATCACCTTCCCATGCTGCATCAGTACGCAACCCAAACCCATTCGTGATGCGTCCGTATACACCACATAAGGCTCACTTGGTTCCGGCAAGGCCAGAACTGGAGTACTCGTTAGCATGTCCTTAAGCCTTGAGAAACTCCCTTCGCATTCCTTAGTCCAATTGAAAGGGACATCCTTTCCAGTAAGCTGGGTCATAGGCTGCGCCATGCTCGCAAAGCCTTTGACAAAACGTCGGTAATACCCAGCCAATCCAAGGAAGCTCCTTACCTCGGATGCGTTCAAGGGTCTAGGCCATTCTGAAATTGCCTTGATCTTTTCCGGGTCCACGGACACACCCTTATCCGAGAACACATGACCCAAGAACCCAATTTCCCTTTGCCAAAAGCTGCACTTACTCAGCTTCCCGAACAGCTTGTGTTCCCTTAGATTCCCCAAAACCGTCCTTAAGTGACCTTGATGCTCTTCCGGCGACTTAGAGTACACCAGAATGTCATCTATGAAGATGATCACGAATTCATCCAAGAATTCTCGGAACACATCGTTCATCAATTTCATGAAGGCTGCTGGGGCATTGGTCAGCCCGAAGGGCATGACCACGAACTCAAAGTGTCCGTACCTTGTTCGGAAGGCTGTTTTCCGAACGTCAGGCTCCGCGATTGGGATCTGATGGTAACCCGAAGCCAAATCGATCTTTGAGAACCAGGTAACACCTCTGAGTTGGTCCAACAACTCATCTATCCATGGAAGAGGGTACCTGTTCTTTACCGTTACTCGTCTCTCTC